>JAIRCJ010000658.1:0-15510 GCA_020883675.1 Bruguiera gymnorhiza | reverse complement strand
CTGATTAGGTCTGAGCTGATTATATAATTATTTTCAATAAACACATAAAAGTTTATATGCTTAGGAATTAAAGGGTAAGTGATGGATTTATCCAAAACTCGCTTATAAGCATCATCACAAAGTTTATTAACTTCTTTTTCTTATGCAACTGCATGTTTAGCCAGTGAATTAACTGACTTTGCTGGGAATTTAAGGCCTTTGTATAAGAGGCTTTTTTACTCATTTTCTAGTTCCTTGTAAAAATTCATGACTTAGCAAATCTAGTAAGAATTAGAATTTCCTATAATAAACTCAATATCAATGTCAAACACATAAATTATTTCTTGCCAACTTGTAAAGATTTGTTTGGAGGTGAGCTTTTTAACATCTTTATTAAGGACATCCTTTGTTGCCTTATGATCAATTCTTAAAAAGAATTTTTTATTTAATAAATCACTTTAATATGTAGCACAATAGTTAAAATTTCTTTTTTAATAGTAGTGTAATTAACTCTAGCTCCTTTCCAAACTCATAAAGTGAAATGAACAAATTGTTCTTTTAATTAATCCTTCACTTAAGGATTCCTCCATAACCTTGACCTAATGCATTAGTTTCAACTATTTTAAAAGTATCCGGATAAGGAAGAGTTAAACATGGCAGTTCTTTTGGTTTTTAATTTTATTTTCTTAACTACCTTAGTATGCTCATTAATCCATTTAGGAGGATTTTTCTTTTTATTTTTCAAATAAAGGCTTAACATCATAGCTAATTACTTATAAAATTCTAAAATATAATTTAAACATCCTAAAAACCTTTACAATTGTTGCTTTTTCTCTAATTTCATTAGGAAATTTAAAGGCAAACTTGATTGCTCAGTCAATAGGAATAATAACACCATTTTTAACGAAGTGACCAAGGAATCTAACCTTGGCTTGGAATAACTTCACTTTTTAACCAATATGGTTAATCCAGCTTTTTTCAATAACCTTTAAAAATAAGTTTAAATACTTAAAATATTTTTCTATTGTGTTAAAGAATATTAACCACATCATAAATATAAACAATAGTAAATGTTGTATAAGTATTAAATATTTCATTCATAATTTTTTTAAAATTCAGAGGGTGCATTTTTTAACCTTAAAGCATTATATTCCATTCATAATGCTCAAATGGTACTATAAATGTTGTTTTATATTTATCTTTTTTGTGAATCTAGATTTGCCAATAACTAGATTTCATATCAAATTTTGAAAATACTTAAGCTATATAAGGCCAATTAAGCAAAATTTTCTTATTGGTATATGATACCTAATCTATCTTAAGGCTTTATTAAAAAGATTGTAATTAATAACTAATCTTGGAACCCCTCATTTCACTTTTACAACAATCTCAACATAAAATGCTAGGCAACTCTAGAGGCTATTACTTTTTCTAATAAACTCTTTTTTAAGGAGATCATCTATTTCTTTTTAATAGATCTCTAAATACCTTGTCCCCATGGCTATGGATTGGGTCTTAGTAGGAGTTTGACTTTTATTAAAAGTCGCTTCATATGACAGTTCTACCATATATTTTTTCCTATTCCAAAAGGTAGTAGGAATCTTTGCATTTCTAACCTTTATTTGTATTCCTGTATCCTAACTTGAATAACAAGAGTATTAATTTTTTCTTGTAAGTGTTTTTTTTTTTCTTCATTTTGAAGAGATTGAATAAATTTCTCTTTTCTTCTTATTGTCTTTTGAAGTAAATCTATGTCCCTATATTGAGGAGTAGATATAAATTTAAAAATAATAAGTTTTCCATCTATTTTTAAGGAAATCCCTTTATCACTAATCTCCTTGATAGGATACAACATATGCAAGAAAGGATTTCCAAAAATAACGCCTTATGATAGGTTCTTAACTAGTATGAATGGAATTTCAATACAAATTCTTTGTTGCATAAAGCATCTTGAGATAGTTTATATTGAATAATAAACTTGCCTTTGTTAGCAGTGTTTAACACTTTTATTATTTTTGACAAGTATTTTGAAAAAACTATCCCTTCATTAATATAATTTATATCAGCGATAGAATTTATTAAGGCTACAATAGAAAAGATATATTTTTTATTAACTATTACAGTAATCTGAGTATTCCATTTATGGGTAATAACCCTATCAATTAGGTTGACGTATTAGACAATGTTTAATTCTTCTTTTTAAGAAGTACTTGGAGTATCAGAAGGATCTTCATCCTTTTTGGTCATGGATTCTAGTATTGATACTCCTTTCAATCCTTTTATCTCAATTTTTAGCTGATTAATTTTAGCTTTAAGCTCTCCAATGGAAGGTTCTATTGTTGTTTTTCTAGTTTTTGAACTAGAATGATTATTTCTAACTCTCTAAATAACAGTTTTTAAATTGTAATCTTCCTCTGGTTCTTTAGCCTTAGTCTTATTTCAAGACAAATGAAGATATTTTTCTAACTATTCTCTTTTTCCTTTTGGATTTGTAATCTTATCAATAAGATCTAATGTCAGATTATCTTATTTTGTAAGAACTAATAAGTCATTACTTTTACATAAAACTTGATAATAGTTGCATTGACCATCACAACAATTATTAGATTCTTTTTCGAAGGTAGTCTCTTCCTTAAGTAGATCTACCTCTAATTCTAATTCCTTATATTCGTCTTCTGATAAGAAGATATGCATTAATGACCTTTAAAGTCTTCATCTATGATAATTCTTGAATTTTCTGTTTCATTTTACATTTATTAGAGTAATGCCCTATCTTTCCACATTTATAACAAACAATTGTTTTATTTTTTTTTTTTTTGTGGAATAGGCCTTTTCTTTCTTCTGATTTTCCTTTTTCATAAAAGGATTTCTTTTGAGATATGGGTTTATGATGAGAACCTTAGAGGTGATGGGTGGAAGGCTTTAAAGGATGCAAGAGGTCTATTGCATATTCCAGAAAGCCCAATAACACAAGCTAGAGCCAAAAAGATGAAAGAAGTACTAAATGGGCTGATTAAGGACATTCAGACCAACCAAGTTTCAAATGGTGTGAATTCAAACTTGAAAGAGAGTCCTTGTCATATTAATATAATTGGAGTACCTAATGGGTCAAGGCTAAGTAATAGCATTCATTCCTAAATAGGAGTTTATTGTCTGTATAAGAATTTGTCCCTAGATAGGAATTCCTCCTAAATAAGGATTTGTCCTAAGTAGGACTTT
This sequence comes from Bruguiera gymnorhiza, assembly GCA_020883675.1. Taxonomy (NCBI): domain Eukaryota; kingdom Viridiplantae; phylum Streptophyta; class Magnoliopsida; order Malpighiales; family Rhizophoraceae; genus Bruguiera; species Bruguiera gymnorhiza. The sequence goes on along the minus strand of JAIRCJ010000658.1, from coordinate 12,312 downwards.
GTTCCTCTTTAGGATTGCTATCTTAGCCTATAAATAGGCACACCTTGTAAGCTCTGGAAAATCAAACAATTTTGAGTGAAATAGAAAGTAAGGGTTTTTCTCCCTCGGTTCTTTTGAACTAAAAAACTTATCAAGAGGTACTTCGTCTTGTGACATTCAAATTGACTTATCACTTTCAATTCCTTTCTTTTATGGAGTGTGACATCCATATTCTTCTTAAATACCCTAGTTTCATGTTCCTTTGAATATTGGGTTTAGGGTTTGTGTTATTAAAGTCTGATTTAACTTTCCTAGCTATTATTTGATTCTTTGTGTGCGTTAGGTCCCAAGCCACGTCTTTTTGGAGTTTTCTGCATCAGTTTATAACCCTTTTTCTTAAATTTTTTAGGATATCCCATGAGTGGATAACCCATTTGTTCACAAAAGTCTTCTAAGATTTCTTTTGCCTTAAGTTTCTTCATTTTGCAATTACCTATATAGTTTTATTTATTATAAAGTTTAACTCCTTCAGCTACCACTTCAACAACTAATTCTCCATATATGTAACTATAGTAATCAATAACTCTATCATGATAGGATCTTAAACTATTTTTTACTCTTTCAGAAAATAGGGTAGGTAACCCAGACAAACTTCTCTTTCCAAAAAGTACTCTCGCTATCTTCCCTAGTAAAAACTTTAGAGAAGAAGATATCTTTTTACCACATAAATTGGGACAGATCTGGACACCTTAAATTAATGAGTTGTCATATATTTTGTCTACCAATAAAGTGGTTGAACCAATAAAATGATTAGTAATAGTATAAATTAGTGTATTAACACTATCAAATATTTACACGCCTTGATCTATTTTAATAGTACTAAATATTTGAGTTTTAATTTCATTTGTTAAATAAAAATCTCACCAGTTTGTAAACTGTCTAGTAAATCCATTTGTTATAAATCTTGTTATTTGGGGTTTAGAATTACCTCTCTTAATTTTTATAGTGGTAACAAACATCATCATATAATGTAGTAGAATGAAAATATGATTTTTTGATATTTCATCCAAATTCCATTATATGATGTTGCTACCATTGTATTGTACATAATTGTACTCAAACTGTTCCTCTAATAAGAGGTTAATTGGGGCATTTCTAGGATAATTCAATTTTGCAGGGACTTTATTAAATGTCATTTTATTAATTTCCATACTTCCTTCTTACTAGAAGGTGATGGATCTTTTTGACCTAAGTTTTGTTTTAATAAGAACATTCTTGAATTTTCTCCACATATTCTCCAACCTCTATTTCTTCTTCTGTAATTTCTTCCTCTTTTCCTAATATAAAAGTGTCCTTTTCTTTTAATCCTAGATATTTTAACCTTTTAATTATTTCATCTACTTTTGTTTTTTTTAGGATTTTTACCTAACATATTGTAATTTATTTCCTCTGATGACATGGGTTTGAACAAAACCCTTTTTTCCATTTTCAGTTTTACCAAACATTTTGGAGCTTTATGAACTACTTCTTCTATCTTTTCTTCAACTCTATTAAGTTGATTTCCTATAGATTGAAGATAAAAATTAGAATAATTTTCTTACTCCATAACAACACCAGTAGAGAAGTGTAGGTGGGTGAATGCTATTAACACTTTTTCCTTGTAATATATTCTTGATATGCTTTTTCAAGAACCATACATTCCTCAGGGGAAAAAAAATTTGGAAAAGGTTTTTTCTTAAATTTATTCACCTTTTCCATGAAAGTGAATATATTTACTAGCTCCTTATGAATGGTATCAAAGCCAAGGTTCCTAAAGGAATATTGATCTTCTAAATGATTCATAGTTTAAACTTATTTGTGACTTATTTTTGAAACCCCAAGTCGCACTAACTTTTTACCTGTGTTAGCTTTGTTTAAGTGTATAGGGTTATGGCTTAAGATGTTTAGAGTGATAGAATGAGGCATTGATAGGTTAAGACCTGATAGATTATTTAGAATTGATAGTTTTTCTAAGTGTAATGAAATAGTAATTAGTGAAAATTTTGATAATAATTATTTACAAAACTGGACTCTTCTTCCTTCATTTTCTTCCTAGGTTTATAAACAGGAAAGTTTCTTTTCCAAGGTTGATTATGTTATTCAAAATGTTGAAGAAGCTTTAACTTTAACTTAGGGTTATAACGATTTCTTTTTGCTATTTCAAGAGCTTATTAGCTCACACCAACAAAAGTATAAATTTATCCATATTGAAATGGTGCAAGTAGCATTAAAACTTGCCACTATACTCGGTTTAAATAATTTGGCAATTATATGTGTTAGAGATAAAAGATATAATCGTTTCCGAGACTCCTTATTAGGAGTAATTGAATTCACTCTATGTGATGGAACTATTTAGTTCTCTTGTTTCCCTAATTTTACTCAATCACTATCATATCCAAATTTGATGCATGCTTTATATTTGGATATTAAAACTAAAAGATTTGATATGATGTCTACTTTGGAAAATCTAATCCTTATTTATAGGATACATTATAAATTTATGAATACCTCTCTCCTAGGAATTAAAGAGATTCCAGCAAGGTATGTTGATAAAGGGACTACTACATTATTTTTGACTAGTAGGTCAAAATCTAATGTAATGATTCTTAAAACAATAGCTTGGGATTAGGTTAAATTACCTAAAAAATGGGTATTAGAAAAAGTTATTGAACTTGTTAAATAAGTTAATAGACAAGTAGAAGAAGTAATTGAATTCCAAGATAAGGATGTTGAAATTTGATTTGCTCCATTTAAAAGGGAAGAGAAAAGGTTAAACTTAGATTTTCTACCTCTTTAGTACCAATCACTAAGTTAAAAGGCATTAGAAGAACAAGTGAATAGGTTAGTCAACCCTAGTATAGAGTTGACTTCTCTCCATTAACTTCTACTTCTATGGTTAATGAACCATTAGACATGCCTAGTCAGGTTCCTAGGCCTAGGTCTCCTTCTGCCTCTGATATGGGATGTTAGGATGAAGATGGAGTCTCTATGTCTTAGAAATAGTTGATGAGATAGATGAAAAAGTAAGAGAGCTATTTTACTCCCTTAAAAAAAGTATAAAAAGAAAATGGTTTTTATGACCTTTAATGAAAAAGAACAAGAAGTATGATATAAATGTCATAAGATATATAATAATAAAATGGAGCTGGTAGACATATCCATTTATACGAAAAAAGTGTATAAACTTAAGAAAAAACCTTTCTTAAATTTTTTTACCCCTAAGAAATGTATGGTTCTTGAAAATGCATATCAAGAATAAGTTACAAGAAAAGGAAAAAGGGTTAATAGTATTCACTAACCTACACTTAATTTAAGTGTAAAAATAGAAAATTGTGAAGTTATAGTTTTACCATATAAAGAGGTACCCTTTACTGGTACTATTATGGAGTAAGGAAATTATACTAATCTTTATGTTCAATCTATATGAAATTTGGTGCTATTATGGATTAAGGAAATTAACTAATCTTTATGTTTAATTTATATGAAATTAGCTTAATAGAGTTAAAGAAAAGATAGAAGAAGTAGCTTAGAAAGCTCTAAAACCTTTGGTAAAACTAGAAATGGGAAAAAGGATTTTATTTAAACCTATGTCATTCGAGGAAATAAATTACAATATGTCAGGCAAATATCCTTGAAAAATAGAATGAGTCGATGAAATAATTAAAAGACACTTTTGTATTAGAAAAAAAGGAAGAAATTATAAAAGAAGAAATAGTGGTCAAAGATTATATAGAGAAAATTCAAGAAATGTTCTTATCAGAACAAAACCTAGGTCAAAAAGATCCATCATCTTCTAGTAAGAAGGAAGTATGGAAATTAATAAGTTAACTTTTAATAAAGTCCTTACAAAATTGTATTATCCTAAACCTACTATAGTCAACCTCTTATTAGAGGAATAATTTGAGTACAATTATATATAATATGATGGTAGCAGTGTAGTAGAGTGAAATTTAAATAGGATGTTAGAAAATCATATTCTTATTCTACCTTATTATATAATGATATTTGTTACTACTGCAAAATCTAAGCAAGGTAATTCTGACCCCCAAATAGCAAGATTTATAATAAATGGATTTACTGGACAATTTAAAGGCTAGTGGAATTTTTATTTAACAAATGAAGTTAAAGTTTCAATATTTAATGCTATTAAAATAGAATAAGGTGTGCAAACATTTGATAGTATTCCCAATTTAGGTGGTACAAAGATGTCTTATTCTCTAAAGTTTTCACTAGGGAAGATAAACAATGTATTTTTTGGAAAGAGAAGATTTTGTCTAAGTTACCTACCCTATTTTCTAAAAGAGTAAAAAGTAGGTTAAAATTTTATCATGGTGGAGTTATTGATTACTCAAGTTACACATATGGAGAATTAACTACTAAAGTGGTAGCTGAAGGAGTTAAACTTTGTAATGAAATAAAACTATATAGGGAATTGCAAAACAAAAAAACTCAAGGAAAAAATGCCATAGGAGACTTTTGTGGACAAATGGGTTATCCACTTATGAGATATCCTAAAAAATTTAAGAAAAAGGGTTATAAGCCCATACCACAAAAGAAATTCTTTAATGAAAAAGGAAAAACAAAAGAAAAGAAAAGGCTTATTCAATAGAAAAAGGAAAAGAAAATGAAAATGATAGTTTGTTATAAGTGTGAAAAGATAGGGCATTATTCTAATAAATGTAAAATGAAACAGAGAATTCAAGAATTATTAATAGATGAAGACCTTAAGAGGTCATTAATGCATATCTTCTTATTGAAAGACAAATCTAAGGAATCAAAGTTAGAGGTAGACCTGCTTAAGGAAGAGACTACCTCCAAAGAAGAATCTGATAATAGTTATGACAATCGATGCAACTATTATCAAGATTTATGTAAAAGTAATGACTCATTAGTCCTTACAAAAAAAGATAATCTAATATTGGATCTTATTGATAAGATTACAGATCCAAAAGAAAAAACCAAAGAAGGAATAATTTCCTTCTTCAATCTTGCATATGAGTTGTGAAAAGAAGGACCTCATGACATGCTTTTTAGTCAAGCCAAAGACATCAAACAAATGTGCTACATGAGAGGCAACCCAAGAATTAGATTTGCTTTTCACCTCCCTTTCATGTTTATTTTTGTTTTTACGAATGATTTATTGTTTTTTTTTCTTTATTCTTTTTTACATTTAATTCTTACATTGGAATAATTTATGGTTGTACATGCATTAATGGGAATTTAGATACAAAGTCTTTTTCGTGAAGGTTTCAAGTTCAGAGTATTAATCAATGTGCACTACTCCGACTAAGCCACCATATTATGCAGTCTCTTAATCCAATATACAAATGTGCACATCAAATGGTGAAGCCCCTTGAAACTCAGCTCGTGATCGCAGAATCTCAACTTGTGCCTTTGAGGCATGGACTCAAGTATGGGACCATGGCCAGTCACAATGGGGCAAGAATTGTCTTCATTAACTAAATCTGCAATGCTGATAAAAAGGTCAGATACCAGCCAGGCACAAGTTGCCTTATTGCTAATAGTGCACTTTATCAATCTTGTGTTGATGACACCGAATACAATAATTGTAGTTGGTCTAGGGTCCGAACCCAAACGTTAGAACAACCAGAGGTTAGGACACATAGAAATTATGTATCTATACTCTGCAAGACAGTGGTATTAGCCGAAGTGATAATGCTGATAGCAACTAATAATCGTGTTATATATATGGTCCTGTTCCACATGAAGATCAGATAAACATTCTTAAACAAGTAATGTAATTTTATTGCGTATTTGGATTTGGGAAGGACAAAATATAGGTTCCAAGGTCCTATATATGTTCTCATAATTCTTCATTTTTAATCTTTGTCAGAATAAAGTTAAGGGAATTTCTAATGGAATTTGTACCATTGGATACGTCACATAATCATCTATGCCCCACGAATCGTTGACACCAACTACAAGAGCGATTGGTTGAGAGTCTGGACCGACTTGTCAACCTACAGCTAGTGATTAATAACTTCTATAATTAGCAACCAACTGCTCTTAATTACATGGTGATTTAGCTATATATAGATATATATATATATATATATATTTCTCTAATTGAATTGAAAAAGAAGAAGTAACCGTGAAAAAGATTTGATATTCGAACCCTAAATCTCACTCTAAACTTTAAATTTACTGAATATTCTACTATGTGGTGGGATCAACTCATTTTGACTAGGAGAAGGAATCATGAGTGGCCTATTGATACATGGGAGGAGATTAAGGCTATCATAAGGAGGAGGTTCACCCCTAACCACTATTACAAGATTTGTACCAAAGGCTGCAAGGGCTCACTTAGGGCACCAAAAGTGTGAAGGACTACTACAAAGTGATAGTGATTGCTATGACTAGGGAAAATGTAAAAAAAGATAAAGAGGCAACCATAGCTCAATTTTTACAAGGGCTAAATAAGAATATAGCTAATGTGGTTGAGTTACAACACTACATGGAATTAGAAGACATGGTGCACATGGCAATCAAAATTGAAAGACAACTTAAATGAAAGGGTTCCATATGGCTTGGGTAGAATTCGGGTTCTAGTAAGGAGGTAGGTAATTCTGATCCCAACCAAGTAAAAATAGAGATATTAAATGTTTTAAGTGTTTGTTACCTTGTGATTTATTTTCTTTTTTGGTTCTTTTGAGAACTAAAAGACTTACTAAGAAGTACCTTTTCTTGTGGCATTAACTTGACTTATCACTCCCAATTCCCATCTTTTCTAGATTATGACATCCATATCCTTCTTAAATACCTTGGGTTTGTGTTCCTTTTAATGTTGGGTCTGGGGTTTGTGTTATTAAAGTCTGATTTAACTTTCCTGGGTACTATTTGATTCCTTACTTGTGTTGGGTCCCTAAGCCACATCTTTTTGGGGTTTCTCACATCAGTTGGTATTAGAGCTTGGTTCTAGATCAAGTTGGATCAATTAATTTTTCAATTTACTACCTTGTGATTTATTTATTTCTATTTAGTTTATCTATTAAGTGCATAACCATTCAAACTCACCAATTTTTCCATTTGCAATCCTTCTTACTATGCTCATTTTTTGAGATCATAACTATCAAAACATGTTATTTTCAATTCCATTTGTTGTTTTGTGTTGAGCAAAAGAGAAAAAGAAAAAAGAAAAAAAAAAGGGAATAAGAAAAAAAAAAGAGGAACAAAAAAAAGGCATCAAATTCAAGTTATTGATAAAAGTTAAACGGTTTGGTCATATTGGCCATAATAATAATATAGTTTTCTTACTTAACTCCAATTCTGCCATTTATTTTCTTGTTATGTCATCCAAGTTTGTCCTCTACATTTAACCTGCTATCTTGATTTATATCAGTCTAGTTCATTAAATTCGTTTGCTTGGATGTTCTTTTTCAAATTTTTAACTCCTTGTTCTCCAATTAGTTCAATTATACCCTATTCACCTTAGTTTGTTCTCTTGTTCACCTTATTCTATCCTTTCCATTTATTTCTGAGAAAAGCTACTTTAGCACAAGTGGAGGATAGTGAAAAATAATGGAGCATTCCACTTAAAAAAGTAGATTCCTCCCATGATGGTTATCACCTTTTTTCATGTATAAATAAACCTCCTATAGGCTAAGGGAGGCAGAGTCCAATTTGCCTTTCCCTTCCCTCTTTTGTAATACCTCTCTTTCTCCTCCTGCCTTTGTAACAAAAACTTGTAACAATGTTTGGTGCTCAATGAAAGCTTTATTTTTGTAAGTATTCTCTTCTTGTCTTTATTATCTTCTTTTCATTAATGTGTTTCTATATGTGTTCTATACATCTCTATGTGTGATCCTGTGCTATCAAGAGAAGAATGGTATCAGAGCCAGGTTCCTAGAGGAAAATTGATCTTATATGTGACTTATTATTGAAATCCCAAGTCGTGCTGCCTTTATACCCATATTAGTTATGTTTAAGTGTTTTAAGGTTGTGGCTTAAGATATTGACAGTGATTTAATGCAAAATGGAAAGGTTAAAACCTAATAGATTATTTATAAGTGATAGTTTGTCTAGGAATAAAGAAATAATAATTAGTAAAAATTTAGATAATAATTGCTTACAAAAATGGGCTTTTCCTTCTTCATCTTCTTCCTAAGATTATAAACAAGGATGTTTCTTTTATAAGGTTGATTATGTTATTAAAGCTATTGAGGAAACTTTACCCTTAACTTAGGGTTATAATGATTTTTTTGTGCTATCTTAAGAGCTTAGTAGCTAACACCAACAATTCATATTGGAATGGTACAAGTAGTATTAAAACCTACCACTAGATTGGGTTAAATAACTCAATAATTATATGTGTTAGAGATAAAAGACATAATTGTTTCCATAACTCCTTATTAAAAATAATTGAATCCACTCTAAGTGATGGACCTATTTGGTTCTCTTATTTCCTTAATTTTACCTTGTCACTATCAAATCCAAATTTGATGCATGCTTTATGTTTGGATATTAAAACTGAAGGATTTGATATGATGCTTGCTTTAAAAAATCTAATCCTTATTTATAGAATACATTATAAGGTTATAAACACCACTATCCCAAGAATTAAAAAGATTCTAGCTAGATATGCTGATAAAGGGATTACTACTTTATTTTTGACTAATAGATTAAAATCTAATGTAATGATTGCTAAAAACAATAACTTGAGATCAGGTTGAATTACCTAAAATATGAGTATTAGAAAAAGCTATTGAACCCATTAAATAAGTTAATAGACAAGTGGAAGAAGTAATTGAATTCCAAGATGGGATGTTAAAATTTGATTTGCTCCATCTAGAAATATGAGGTTAAACCTCAAAAAGGGATGAGAAAAGGTTAAACCTAGATTTTCTACCTCTTCAGTACCAATCATTGAGTTGGAAGGTATTAAAAGAATAAGAAAATGGATTCATCAACCTCAGTATAATGTTGACTTTCCTCCATCAACTTCTACTTCTGTGGTTAATGAACCACTAGACATACTTGGTCAGGTTCCTAGGCCAATGTCACCTTCTCTCTCTGATATAGGATATCAAGTTGAAGATAGGTGTCTCTATATCTCAAAAATAGTTTATGAGATAAACAAAAAAGTAAGAGAGTTAGTTTACTCTCCTGAAAATAGAATAAAAAGAAAATGGTTTTTTATGACCTTTAACAAAAAAGAACAAGAAATATGACATAAATGCCATAGGATATATAATAATAAAACGAGACTGATAAATATATTCAGTTATATGGAAAAGGTGTATAAATTTCAGAAAAGGACCTTTTCCAGATTTTTCTACCCCCGAGGAATGTATGACTCTTGAAAAAACATATTAAGAATATGTTACAAGAAAAAGAAAAAGGGTTAATACTATTCACCCACCTACACTTAAAATAAGTATAAAAATAAAAAATCACTATATAAAGAGGTCTATTGGTGCTATTATGGAGTAAGGAAATTATACTAATTTTTATCTTCAATTTATATGAAATTAGCTTAATAAAGTTAAAGAAAGGATAAAAGAAAGAGCTTAGAAAGCTCATAAACATTTGGTGAAACTAGAAATGGAAAAAAAGATTTTATTCAAACCCATGTCATTAAAGGAAATAAATTACAATATGTCAAGTAAAACTCTTGAAAAAATAAAATTAGTCAATGAAATAATAAAAGGTTAAAAACCTAGGATTAAAAGAAAAAGATGCTTCTGTATTAGGAAAAGAGGAAGAAATTATAGAAGAAGAAATAGGGGTCGAAGATTATGTGGAGAAAATTTAAGAAATGGAACAGTTTAAGTACAATTATGTACAATACGATGATAGTAGTATCGTAGAATGGATTTAGATGGGATGTCAGAAAATTAGATTCTCATTCTATTGCATTATATGATAATGTTTGCTACTATTGCAAAAACTGAGGTAATTCCGACCCCCAAATAGCAAGATTTATAGTAAATGGATTTATTAGACAACTTAAAGGCTGGTGGGATTTTTATTTAACAAATGAAGGTAAAGTTCAAATATTTAATGCTATTAAAATAGAACATGGCATGCAAACATCTAATAGTGCTAAAACACTAATTTATCCCATTACTAATCATTTTATTGGTTTAGCCACCTTATTAGTAGACAAGATATATGAACAACTAATTAATTTAAGGTGCCTAGATCTATGCCAATTCATGTGGTACAAAAGATGTCTTCTTCTCTAAATTTTTTATTAAGGAAGATAGTCCAAGCATTTTTCAGAAAGAGAAGTTTTTGTTTGGGTTGCCTACCTTGTTTTCTGAAAGAATAAAACATAAATTAAAATCCTATCATGATGAAGTTATTGATTACTCTAATTACACTGTTGAAGTGGTAGCTGAAAGAGTTAAACTCTATACTGAAATGAAACTAGATAGGTAATTGCAGAATGAAAAAACTCAAGCCAAAATAATCTTAGGAGACTTTTATGAACAAATGGATTATCTATCTATGAAATATCCTAAAAAATTAAAGAAAAGACACACAAACTTAGAAAAGACCCCATACCTAGCTTATGGGCTATTTTAGTTATTTTGTGTTTATTCTGATTTGAATATCTGCTGGATATATGGGTACCAGGTGGTGTTTATATGATTTATGATCTTTCCTCTTTTTACTGTCTGGTTGGACTGTCAAGAAAAAGCAAAAACAACTGAGTTTGTAGCCTGGTAAACCTTTTGTGGGCCTGTGCTGTCAAAACTGTTGTTATCAAACAGGGAAATGGTTAAATGGGTATTTGTTGGGATTAGAAATGGCGATGTAAATAGTGTTTTTTGCTCCTTGCAGGCTTTTGGGGTTTTTCTTCTTTTCTTGGTTTATTTGTTGTCTCTCTCATATCTCAGCTGTCCAAAGCTCTAATTACCATTTTTTTCTTTACCATTAAATTCACCGCCACATTGAATTCTGTATGTATTTTCCATTCTCTCTCAGCAACCATTTATTGCATCTTTGATATAATGGCTTACAGATATTTCTCATGGTCTAACTGAACTTTTATTGCCTTTTCATACCATTATAGGTCAGCAATTCACTAGAGTCCAATATTTTGACTAGCGGAGCAAATCACCATTGAATTCTTCACATACTTCACTTGGGCTTTGTGATTTTTATTGGAGGTTGTCTCTCTGATTCAGCTACCATGCCCTTTTCTAGGCTTGTTTGTTATCACTTCTTGCTTACTTCTGTAGCCTGACACAACCTGCTTTGCCATAATTCTTATCTACCATCAAGTCAGTTGCTAGCAACACCAGATACACAAATAATTCAGATCCAACTTGGACGCACTTCTGGAGATTGGCCTGCTGGTGGCCCTATCCTGAGAATTTAGGAAGGTCCTTTTTTCCTTGTTTTTGTGACTGGCAACCTGGATAGTAGATTCAGACAAGGCTAGATGACTGTGGAAGAAGTGGGCTGTAGTTCTGTGTGGACTAGAGAACAAGACAAGGCTTTTGAAATTGCCCTTGCAATTCATCCTGAGGATGCTTCAGATCATTGGGAGAAAAATTGCATCAGATGTGCCTGGGAAAACTTTAGAGGATATTAAACATCACTATGACCTTCCGGTTGACGATGTTAACCAGATTGAATATGGTGATATCCTAATTTGGGTAATATTTACTTTTCAAATCAATCTTAGAAAAAGACACGACCATGCAATTCATCCAACATGTCATCTAACCTAGGTATGGGGTGACGATACTTTACAGTGATTTTGTTGATCACTCGACAATCAACACACATCCTCCAAGTCCCATCTTTTTGGGTACAAAATAGGACAGGAACAACACAAGGACTCATACTTTCTCTCACATATCCTTTGAAATAAGCTCCTTAACCTGCCTTGAAGCTCCTTTGTCTCCTTAGAATTACTCCTATATGCTGGCCGGTTAGGGATGGATGCACCAAGGATGAAATCAATTTGATACTCAATTCCTCTCTTAAGTGGCAATCCACTTAGGATATCGTCAGAGAAATACATCTTCAAATTCCTACAATAATGCAACAATAACACTAGGCCAAGACAGTTCAAACTTGTTAGTGTTAAAATAAGCCTTTTTGTACAACAGTATAATCATAGGTTATTTGGCATAAAATGCTCTTTTGACATCACATTCTTTTGCATACAAACTTTCTGTTTTCTTCTCTCTCTTTTGTGTCCTCACATTTTCTCCACTCTTTTCTCTTTTTTCAATCTCTCATTTCTATTCACTCTCACTTTTAATCCTTGACTGATCCTTATAAGCTTGTTGGGGTGATAATGGTATAAGAGTGATG
>JAIRCJ010000694.1:0-15621 GCA_020883675.1 Bruguiera gymnorhiza | reverse complement strand
AAACGTTGAAAAATACAAGGTTTTGATTTTTCAATTTATTGTTAATCCCACTACATTTTGAATGGTGATAAAAAATATAGTATTTGAATTTGTTAATTGAACAAAAATACAAGTAATGGACTCAATTATATAAATTGCAATCCTAAGTTTTAATGTTGGGATAGAGCATATTCCTCTTGAGGGAGAGTGGGGGAAACTCCTTATTATAGTCCATTGCATTTGCTTATTCTTAAGTAATATGTTTGTCGACATGAATTATAAAAATCATTTCAACTTGCGTTGTGGCAAAGGAGGCAATTAAAAAAATTTCAAATTTAAATTGAACTAATTATTGACAATGCATAAATCCCTATTGTTTTTAAATTCCAAAAAGTTGAAGAAATAAAATGTTTTGATTTTCAATTTATTGTTAATCCCCACTACATTTTGAATGGTGAGAAAAATATAATATTTGAATCTATTAATTGAACAAAAACACAAGTAATGGACTTAATTGTGCAAAATACACTATAGTGGATGATATTATAAATATCAATCCTAAGCTTTAATGTTGGGTCAAGCATATTGCTCTTGAGGGGAGTGGGGAAACTTCTTGCTAGAGTCCATTGCATTTGATTTTTCATAAGTAATGTGTTTATAGGCTAAAATTCTATAAATCATTTCCATTTGCCTTGTGGCAAAGGAAACAATTAAAAAAATGACAAAATTTAAATTCATTTGATTATTAACAATGCATAAATCCCTGATAGATTTTACAATTCAAAAAGATGAAAAAATACAATATTTTGATTTTTCAATTTATTATTAATCCCACTGCATTTTGAATGGTGAGAAAAACATCTTATTTGAATTTATTAATTGAACAACAATATATTGTAATGGACTCAATTGTAAAATACACTTTAGCGGATGAATATTATAAACAGCAATCCTAAGCTTTAATGTCCGGTCATGCATATTACTCTTGAGGGGAGTGGGGAAACTTTTTATTAGAGTCCATTACATTTGCTTTTTTAGAAGTAATATGTTTCTACACTAAAATTTGATAAATCATTTCAACTTGCTTTATGGCAAAGGAGACAATTAAAAAAATGACAAAATTTAAATTTAAATTGATTATTTACAATGCATAAAATCCCTTAAAGAGTTTAAAATTCAAAAAGTTGAAAAAATACAATGTTTTGATTTTTCAATTTATGTTAATTTCACTGCATTTGAATGGTGAGAAAAACATCTTATTTAAACTTGTTAATTGAACAACAATATAAGTAATGGACTCAATTGTATAAAATACACTTAGCAAATGAATATTATAAATAGCATTTAAAGATTAATGTCCGGTCAAGCATATTAGTCTTGAGGGGAGTGGGGAAACTTTTTATTAGAGTCCATTGTATTTGCTTTTTCTTAAGTAATATGTTTGTCGACTCGAATTATATAAATTATTTCAACTTGCATTGTGGAAAGTAGGCAATTAAAAAATTACAAAATTTAAATTTAACTAATTATTAACAATGCATAAATCCCTAAAAGAGTTTTAAAATTCAAAAAGTCAAAAAAAAAACAATGTTTTGAGTTTTTAATTTATTGCTAATCCCACTACATTTTGAATGGTGAGCAAAATATAAGATTTGAATTTGTTGATTGAACAAAAACATAAGTAATGGACTCAATTATGCAAAATACACTGTAGTGGATGAATATTATAAATAGCAATCCTAAGTTTTAATGTCCGGTCAAGTATATTACTCTTTGAGGGAGTGGGGAAACTTTTTATTAGGGTTCATTGCATTTGCTTTTCTTGAAGTAACTTGTTTCTACACTAAAATTCTATAAATCATTTCAACTTGCATTATTGCAAAAGGAGATAGTTAAAAAATGACAAAATTTAAATTCAACTGATCATTTACAATGCATAAATCCCTTAAAGAGTTTAAAATTCAAAAAGATGAAAAAATACAATGTTTTGATTTTCAATTTATTGTTAATTTCACTACATTTGAATGGTGAGAAAAACATAATGTTTGAATTGTTAATGGAACAAAAATACAAGTAAAAGACTGAATGTATAAAATACAGTTTAATGGATGAATATTATAAATAGCAATCCTAAGCTTTAATGTTGGGTCAAGCATATTGCTCTTGAGGGAAAGTGGGGAAACTTCTTATTTAGAGCCCATTGCATTTGATTTTTCATAAGTAATATGTTTTTACACTAAAATTCTATAAATCATTTCAACTTGCTTTATGGCAAAGGAGACAATTAAAAAAATGACAAAATTTAAATTGAACTGATTATTTGCAATACATAAATCCCTCAAAGAGTTTAAAATTCAAAAAGTTGAAAAATACATGTTTTGATTTTTCAATTTATTGTTTAATTTCACTGCATTTTGAACAGTGAGAAAAACATAATGTTTGAATTGTTAATTGAATAAAATACAAGTAATGGACTCAATTGTAAAAATACACTTTAGTGGATGGATATTATAAATAGCAATTCTAAACTTTAATGTAAGGTCAAGCACATTCCTCTTAAGGATAGTGGGGAAACTTTTATTATAATCCATTGCATTTGATTTTTCATAAGTAATATGTTTCTACACTAAAATTCTATAAATCATTTCAACTTGCATTATGGGAAAGGAGAAAATTAAAAAAATGGCCAAATTTAAATTCAACTGAATATTTACAAATCATAAATCCCTCAAAAAGTTTAAAATTCAAAAAGTTGAAAAAATACAATGTTTTGAGTTTTCAATTTTTTTTTAATCCCACTCAATTTTGAATGGTGAGAAAAACA
The DNA here is from genome assembly GCA_020883675.1 of Bruguiera gymnorhiza. Classification (NCBI taxonomy): domain Eukaryota; kingdom Viridiplantae; phylum Streptophyta; class Magnoliopsida; order Malpighiales; family Rhizophoraceae; genus Bruguiera; species Bruguiera gymnorhiza. The sequence goes on along the minus strand of JAIRCJ010000694.1, from coordinate 12,818 downwards.
TTATGTTTGAATTTGTTAATTGAACAAAAATACAAGTAATAGACTGAATTGTTTTAAAATACCACTTTAGTAGATGAACATTATAAATAGCAATCCTAATCTTTAATGTTGGGGTTAAGCATCTTACTCTTGGGGGAAGTGGGGAAACATCTTATTAGAGTACATTGCATTTGTTTTTTCTTACATAATATGTTTGTAGAATCGAATTATACAAATCATTTCAACTTGCATTATGGCGAACAAGGCAATTAAAAATTACAAAATTTAAATTTAACTAATTATTAATCATGCATAAATTCCTATAAGAGTTTAAAATTCAAAAAGTCGAGAAAAAACAATTTTTTGAGTTTTAATTTATTGTTAATCTCACTGCATTTTGAATGGTGAGAAAAATATAAGATTTGAATTGTTGATTGAACAAAAACACAAGTAATGGACTCAATTGTGCAAAATACGCTATAATGGATGAATATTATAAATAGCAATCCTAAGATTTAATGTTAGGTCAAACATATTCCTCTTGAAGGAGTGCAAAAACTTCTTATTAGAGTTTATTGGCATTCGCTCTTTCTTAAGTAATATGTTTGTCAACACAAATTATAGAAATCATTTCAATTGTACAAAATACACTTCAGTGGATGAATATTATAAATAGCAATCCCAAGCTTTAAGTTGGGTTAAGCATATTACTCTTGAGGGAAGTGGGGAAACTTCCTTTTAGAGCTCATTGCATTTGATTTTTCATAAGTTAATATGTTTCTACACTAAAATCTATAAATCATTTCAACTTGCATTATGGCAAAGGAGAAAATTAAAAAAATGGAAAAATTTAAATTCAACTGATTATTTGCAATGCATAAATCCCTCAAAAAGTTTAAAATTCAAAAGTTTGAAAAATACCAACATTTGATTTTTCAATTTATTGTTAATCCCACTCAATTTTTCAATGGTGAGAAAACATAATGTTTGAATTTATTAATTTGAATAAAATACAAGTAATAGACTGAATTATATAAAATACACTTTAGTGGATGAATATTATAAATAGTTAAGTCTAATCTTTAATGTTGGGTTAAGCATTTACTCTTGAGGTGAGTGGGGAAACTTCTTATTGAGTCCATTGCATTTTGCTTTTTCCTAAGTAATATGTTTGTAGAATCAAAATATACAAATCATTTTCAACTTGCATTGTGGCAAACAAGGCAATTAAAAAATTAAAAAATTAAATTTAACTAATTATTAACAATGCATAAATCCCTATATGAGTTTAAAATTCTAAAAGTCGAAAAAAGACAATGCTTTGAGTTTTCAATTTATTGTTCATCCCACTCAATTTGAATGGCCATAAAAACATAATGTTTGAATTTGTTAATTGAACCAAAATACAGGTAATAGATTGAATTGTATAAAATACACTTTAGTAGTATGAATATTATAAATAGGCAATTCTAATCTTTAATGTTGGGTTAAGCATATTACTCTTGAGGGAGTGGGGAAACTTCTTATTAGAGTCCATTGCATTTTGCTTTTTCTTAAGTAATATGTTTGTAGAATTGAATTATACAAATCATTTCAACTTCCATTGTGGCAAACAAGGAAATTAAAAAAATTACAAAATTTAATTTAACTCATTATTAATTATGCATAAATCCCTATAAGAGTTTAAAATTCAAAAATTGAAAAAAAACAATGTTTTGAGTTTTCAATTTATTATTAATCCCACTATATTTGAATGGCGAGAAAAATATAAGATTTGAATTTGTTGATTGAACAAAACACAAATAATGGACTCAATTATGCAAAATACACTATATGGATGAATATTATAAATAGCAATCCTAAAGCTTTAATGTTGGGTCAAGCATATTCCTCTTGTGGGGAGTGTGGAAACTTCTTATTAGAGTTCATTGCATTTGTTTGCTTTTTCTTAAGTAATATGTTTGTTGACACGAATTATAGAATCATTTCAATTTATTGATAATTTCACTGCATTTTGACTGGTGAGAAAAACATAATGTTTGAATTTGTTAATTGAACAAAAATACAAGCAATGGACTCAATTGTATAAAATACACTTTAGTGGATGAATATTATAAATAGCAATCCTAAGCTTTAATGTTGGTAAGCATATTCCTCTTGAGGGAGTGCGGAAACTCTTATTAGAGTTCATTGCATTTGCTTTTTCTTAAATATATGTTTGTTGACATGAATTATAGAAATCATTTCAATTTATTGTTAATTTCACTGCATTTGAATGCTGAGAAAAACATAATGTTTGAATTTGTTAATTGAACAAAAATACAAGTAATGGACTCAATTGTATAAAATACACTTTAGTAGATGAATATTATAAATAGCAATCCTAAGCTTTAATGTTGGGTCCAGCATATTCCTCTTGAGGGAGTGGTGAAACTTCTCATTATAGTCCATTGCATTGATTTTCATAAGTAATATGTTTCTACACTAAATTCTATAAATCCTTTCAACTTGGATTATGGAAAAGGAGAAAATTAAAAAAAAATGGAAAAATTTTAAATTTATTGATTATTTGCAATGCATAAATCCCTCAAAAGGTTTAAAATTCAAAGAGTTGAAAAATACAATGTTTTGATTTTTCAATTTATGGTTAATCCCACTTAATTTCGAATGGTGAGAAAAACATAATGTTTGAATTTGTTAATTGAACAAAAATTCAAGTAATAGACTGAATTGTATAAAATACACTTTAGTAGATGAATATTATAAATAGCGATCCTAAGTTTTAATACAGGGTCAAGCATATTGCTTGTTGTTCCCACAGCCTTGTATGGGTTGTAATTGTTGTCAACTAGGGTTAAGTGTGCAAGAGAGTAAAGTCATATGGAAGGGCAGTAAAGTCACATGGAAGGGCAAGAAAGTAAATCTGCCGCGTAAGGGCAAGAACGTAAATCCGCCATGTAAGCCCTATTAGGGTTTTATGGAAGAGAGTATATAAAGGCCTTGGAAGACAAAACTAGGGCAGAGGGCCAACACAATTGAATAAACAGCAACCCTACAGCAACCGGCCAAAAGGAAGAGAGAGCAGAACAGCAAGAGATCAGAAACAACACCACCAGGAGAGCAAACCAGAAACGTCACTACCGGGAGAGCAAACCAGAACGTGCAACCTCCTGCAAGCAAACCAGAAACACGTCCTGCAAGCAAACCAGAAACACGTCCTGCAAGCAAACCAGAAACACATCCTGCAGGCAAACCAGAAACCTCCTGCAAGCAAACCAGAAACACATCCTGCAACCAAACCAGAAACGCACAACCAGCAAGAGGAGAAATAAGAAACAGACCACCCGGAAGAGAAGACAGCAGACCTGGTATCCGTGAGACCACCCGGAAGAGAAGACAGTAGACTAGAAGCGTGAGGCAGGGCAAGAGACGTGAACCAGAAAAACCAGTAGTGTAGGCAGGCCAAGAGACGTGAAACAGCAGACCAGGAGCGTGAGACCAGAACGTGCAACGGCGTGACTGATCAGAAGCGTGGGGCAGGCCGTGAGACGTGAAACGGCAGACCAGAAGCTGAGTGCAAGCTGNCAGCAACCCTACAGCAACCGGCCAAAAGGAAGAGAGAGCAGAACGGCAAGAGATCAGAAACAACACCACCAGGAGAGCAAACCAGAAACGTCACCACCGGGAGAGCAAACCAGAACATGCAACCTCCTGCAAGCAAACCAGAAACACGTCCTGCAGGCAAACCAGAAACGCCTCCTGCAAGCAAACCAGAAACACATCCTGCAACCAAACCAGAAACGCACAACCAGCAAGAGGAGAAATAAGAAACAGACCACCCGGAAGAGAAGACAGCAGACCTGGTATCCGTGAGACCACCCGGAAGAGAAGACAGCAGACTAGAAGCGTGAGGCAGGGCAAGAGACGTGAACCAGAAAAACCAGTAGTGTAAGGCAGGCCAAGAGACGTGAAACAGCAGACCAGGAGCGTGAGACCAGAACGTGCAACGGCGTGACTGATCAGAAGCGTGGGGCAGGCCGTGAGACGTGAAACGGCAGACCAGAAGCTTGAGTGCAAGCTGTGAAACCTTGAGACGGTGAAAGCAGGAGCTGTGTGAGACAACCTAGAGAAGGAATTTGGCGAAGCATCGGAAAGAACTCAACGTATTTCTAGATTTCTTCAAGAGAGGTTAGAGAGCGTTGCGGTGAACTTCTAAGCGGCAGTGGAGCAGCCTTTCAATTCAACAGAGGCAAGACAAGCTAGACGAAGGGTAGACACAGTAAGTGACACTCTTTGTATTGTACTTGCTTAGTAATTGCAATAGTGAAAGGAGCAGAAGATTAAGACATCCATTGTAACTGGAATTCTCAAGTATAGTGGATAGTCTCGGTAAGGGAGAGTCCCTACCACCGTGGATGTACGTTACGTTGACGGAACCACGTAAATCTCGTGTGTCCTTAATTTGCTTTACGTTCTGTGTTTTGAATTGAGTTGTGAACGCAGCTAAAGTATCAGCCAACCCATAACCTAACGAAGACCTAAACAAGAACATCCGAATTGTCTATTAGGCAAGGTGTCTGAAAGGTGACTTTGGGGACTATTGTGATTAGTAGGTAGCAATAGATCTACCTTAGTCGAATCTGAGAAAGAGTTCGCTTTTAAGAAGAGATTGAAGTTGTTCACTTTCCTGCGAATTGTGAATTGTGGTGATACTGATTCACCCCCCCTCTCAGTATCACAAACTAGTAGATCCTAGGGTGAAGTTGGGAACTTCATATGTCTATAAGGGAGTGGGAAAACTTCTTATTAGGGTCCATTGTATATGCTTTTTCAATGTTGGGTCAATCATATATCTCTTGAGGGGAGTGAGAAAAATGTTTATTAGGGTCCATTGTATTTGCCTTTTCTTAACTAAGATGTTTGCAGACTAAAATTATAAAAATCACTACAAAATGCATTATGGCAAGGGAGATAATTACGAAATTTACAAAATTTATATTCAACTCATTATTAAACACACATTGATCTCTGTAAGACTCTAAAATTCTGAAAATTGAAAAAATGCAATGTTTTGGTTCTTTAATATATTGTAAATACCCTTTCATTTTAAATGGAGGGAAAAGCATAATATTCGAATATGCTAATTCAACAAAAATACAATTAATGGACTCAATTGAATTAAAAACACTTTAGTGGATGAATATTACTAATTGGAATCCTAAACTTTAATGTTGGATGATGCATATATCTCTATAGGGGAGTGGGAAAACTTCTTATTGGGGTCTATTGTATATGTTTTTTCTTCAGAAAGATGTTTGCAGACTAAAATGATAGAAATCATTACAAATTAGTTTGTGTTTAGGGAGATAATTAAGAAATTTAAAACATTTAAATTCAACTGATTATTAACAACACATTTATCTTTATAAGATTTTAAAATTCTAAAAATTGAATAAATGCAATGTTTTGATTTTTTAATATATTGTTAATGCCCTTTCATTTTAAATGGAGTGAAAAGCATATTATTTGAATAAATTAATTCAACAAAAATACAAGTGATGCACTCAATTGAATAAAAAACACTTTCGTGGATGAATTTTACAAATTAGAATCCTAAACTTCAATGTTGGGTCATGTATATATGTCTATAAGGGTGTGGGAAAACTTCTTATTAGGGTCCATTGTATTTGCTTTTTCTTAAGTAAGATGTCTAAAGACTAAAATTATAGAAATCTTTACAAATTACATTATGGCAAGGAAGATAATTGAGAAATTTACAAAATTTATATTCAACTCATTATAAACAACACAATTATCCCTATAAAAGTCTAAGATTCTGAAAATTGAAAAAATGCAATGTTTTGAGTTTATAAAGATATGGTTAATGCCCTTTCATTTTAAATGGAGTGAAAAGCATATTATTTGAATAAGTTAATTCAACAAAATACAAGTGATGGACTCAATTGAATAAAAAACACTTTAGTGATTGAATATTACAAAATGGAATCCTAAACTTCAATGTTGGGTCATGCATATATGTCTATAGGGGATAGAGAAAACTTCTTATTAGGGTCTATTGTATATGCTTTTTCAATGTTGGGTCAATCATATATCTCTTGAGGGGAGTGAGAAAACTGCTTATTAGGGTCCATTGTATTTGCCTTTTCTTAACTAAGATGTTTGCAGACTAAAATTATAGAAATCATTACAAATTGCATTATGGCAAGGGAGATAATTATGAAATTTACAAAATTTACATTCAACTCATTATTGAACACACATTTATCTCTATAAGACTCTAAAATTCTGAAAATTGAAAATATACAATGTTTTGGTTGTTTAATATATTGTAAATACCCTTTCATTTTAATTGGAGGGAAAAGCATAATATTCAAATATGTTAATTCAACAAAAAATACAAGTAATGGACTCAATTGAATGAAAAACACTTTAGGGGATGAATATTACAAATTGGAATCCTAAACTTCAATGTTGGGTCATGCATATATGTCTATAAGGGAGTGGGAAAACTTCTTATTAGGGTCCATTGTATATGCTTTTTCAATGCTGGGTCAATCATATATCTCTTGAGGGGAGTGAGAAAAATGCTTATTATGGTCCATTGTATTTGCCTTTTCTTAACTAAGATGTTTGCAGACTAAAATTATAGAAATCATTACAAATTGCATTATGACAAGCAAGATAATTAAGAAATTTACAAAATTTATATTCAACTCATTATTAAACACACATTTCTCTCTGTAAGACTCCAAAATTCTGAAAATTGAAAAAATGTAATGTTTTGGTTCTTTCATATATTGTAAAGACCCTTTCATTTTAAATGGAGGGAAAAGCATAATATTTGAATATGTTAATTCAACAAAAATACAAGTAATGAACTCAATTAAATAAAAAACACTTTAATGGATGTATATTACTAATTGGAATCCTAAACTTCAATGTTGGATGATGCATATATCTCTATAGGGGAGTGGGAAAACTTCTTATTGGGGTCCACTGTATATGCTTTTTCTTAAGAAAGATGTTTGCAGACTAAAAATATAGAAATCAATACATATTGCTTTGTGGCAAGGGACATAATTAAGAGATTTACAAAATTTAAATTCAACTAAATATTAACAATACATTTATTCCTATAAGACTCTAAAATTTTGAAAAATTGAAAACATGCAAAGTTTTGATTCTTGAATATATTATTAATGCCCTTTCATTTTAAATAGAATGAAAAGCATAATATTTGAATGGACTCAATTGAATAAAAAAAACTTTGGTGGATGAATATTACAAATTGGAATCCTAAACCTCAATGTTGGGTCATGCATTTATGTCTATACGAGAGTGGGAAAACTTCTTATTAGGGTCCATTTTATTCACTTTTTCTTAAGTAAGATGTTTGTAGACTAAAATTATAGAAATCATTATAAATTGCATTATGGCAATGGAGATAATTAAGAAATTTAAAAAATTTAAATTCAACTGATTATTAACAACTTATTTATCCCTATAAGACTCAAAAATTCTAAAAATTGAAAAAAATGCAATGTTTTGAATTTTTAATATATTGTTAATGCCCTTTCATTTTAAATAGAGTGAAAAGCATGATATTTGAATATGTTAATTCAACAAAAATACAAGTAATCGACTCAATTGAATAAAAAACACTTTAGTGGATGATGCTTACAATGTTGCGACATGCATATATCTCTATAAAGGAGTGGGAAAACATCTTATTAGGGTCCATTGTATTTGCTATTTCTTAAGTAAGATGTTTACAGACTAAAATTATAAAAATCATTCCAAATTGCATGATGACAAGGGAGACAATTAAGAAATTTACAAAATATATATTCAACACATTTATCCCTATAAGACTCTAAAATTCTGAAAATTCAACAAATGCAATGTTTTGAATTTTTAATATATTGTTAATGCCCTCTCATTTTAAATGGAGTGAAAAGCATAGTATTTGAATACATTCATTCAACAAAAATACAAGTGATGGACTTAATTGAATAAAAAACACTTTAGTCGATGAATATTACAAATTGGAATCCTAAACTTTAATGTTGGGCCATGCATATATCTCTATAGGGGAGTGCGAAAACTTCTTATTAGGGTCCGTTGTATTTGCTTTTTCTTAAGTAACATGTTTGTTGACTAAAATTATAGAAATCAGTGCAAGTTGCATGATGGCAAGGTAGATAATTAGGAAATTTACAAAATTTAAATTCAACTCATTATTAACAACACATTTATCCCTATAAGACTCTAAAATTCTGAAAATTGAAAAAATGCAATGTTTTGATTTTTTAATATATTGTTAATGCCCTTTCATTTTAAACGGAGTGAAAAGCATAGTATTTGAATACATTAATTCAACAAAAATACAAGTGATAGACTTAATTGAATAAAAAACACTTTAATCGATGAATATTACAAATTAGAATCCTAAACTACAATGCTGGGCCATGCATATATCTCTATAAGGGAGTGCGAAAACTTCTTATTAGGCTCCGTTGTATTTGCTTTTTCTTAAATAACATGTTTGTTGACTAAAATTATAGAAATCAGTGCAAGTTGCATGATGGCAAGGTAGATAATTAGGAAATTTACAAAATTTAAATTCAACTCATTATTAACAACACATTTATCCCTGTAAGACTCTAAAATTCTGAAAATTGAAAAAATGCAATGTTTTGATTTTTTAATATATTATTAATGCCCTTTCATTTTAAACGGAGTGAAAAGCATAGTATTTGAATACATTAATTCAACAAAAATACAAGTGATAGACTTAACTGAATAAAAAAACACTTTAATCGATGAATATTACAAATTAGAATCCTAAACTTCAATGCTGGGCCATGCATATCTCTCTATAAGGGAGTGCGAAAACTTCTTATTAGGGTCCGTTGTATTTGCTTTTTCTTAAGTAACATGTTTGTTGACTAAAATTATAGAAATCATTGCAAGTTGCATGATGGCAAGGTAGATAATTAGGAAATTTACAAAATTTAAATTCAACTCATTATTAACAACACATTTATCCCTATAAGACTCTAAAATTCTGAAAATTGAAAAAATGCAATGTTTTGATTTTTTAATATATTGTTAATGCCCTTTCATTTTAAACGGAGTGAAAAGCATAGTATCTGAATACATTAATTCAACAAAAATACAAGTGATGGACTTCATTGAATAAAAAACACTTTAGTCGATGAATATTACAAATTGGAATCCTAAACTTCAATGTTGGGCCATGCATATATCTCTATAAGGGAGTGCGAAAGCTTCTTATTAGGGTCCGTTGTATTTGCTTTTTCTTAAATAACATGTTTGTTGACTAAAATTATAGAAATCATTGCAAGTTGCATGATGGCAAGGTAGATAATTAGGAAATTTACAAAATTTAAATTCAACTCATTATTAACAACACATTTATCCCTATAAGACTCTAAAATTCTGAAAATTGAAAAAATGCAATATTTTGATTTTTTTAATATATTGTTAATGCCCTTTCATTTTTAACGGAGTGAAAAGCATAGTATTTGAATACATTAATTCAACAAAAATACAAGTGATGGACTTCATTGAATAAAAAACACTTTAGTCGATGAATATTACAAATTGGAATCCTAAACTTCAATGTTGGGCCATGCATATATCTCTATAGGGGAGTGTCAAAACTTCTTATTAGAGTCCGTTGTATTTGCTTTTTCTTAAGTAACATGTTTGTTGACTAAAATTATGAAATCATTGCAAGTTGCATTATGGCAAGGTAGATAATTAGGAAATTTACAAAATTTAAATTCAACTCATTATTAACAACACATTTATCCCTATAAGACTCTAAAATTCTGAAAATTGAAACAATGCAATGTTTTGATTTTTTAATATATTGTTAATGCCCTTTCATTTTCAATGGAGTGAGAAGCTTAATATTTGAAAACGTTAATTCAACAAAAATACATGGACTGGGCTGAATAGAATGAAAAACACTTTAGTGCATGAATATTACAAATTGGAATCCTACATTTCAATATTGGGTCAAGCATATATCTCTATAGGGGAGTGGGAAAACTTCTTATTAGGGTCCATTGTATTTGCTTTTTCTTAAGTAAGTTGTTTGTAGACTAAAATTATAGAAATCATTAGAAATTGCATTGTGGCAAGGGAGATAATTAAGAAATTTACAAAATTTAACTTTAAGTCATCATTAGCAACACATTTATCCTTATAAGGCTCTAAAATTCTAAAATTTGAAAAAATACAATGTTTTGATTGGTTAATATATTGTTAATTCCATTTCATTTTAAATCGAGTGAAAAGCATAATATTTAAATACATGAATTCAACAAAAATACATGTGATGCACTCAATTGAATGTAAAACACTTTAGTCAATAAATATTACAAATTTGGATCATAAACTTCAATGTTGGGTCATACATATATCTCTATAGGGGTGTGGGAAAACTCTTTATTAGGGTTCGTTGTATTTGCTTTTTCTTAAGTAAGATGTTTGCAGAATAAAATTATAGAAATCATTACAAATTGCATTGTGGCAAGGGAGATAATTATGAAATTTACAACATTTAAATTCAACTAATTATTGATAGCACATTTATCCCTATAAGACTCTTAAATTCTGAAAATTCAAAAAAATTCGATGTTTTGATTTTTTAATATATTGTTAATGCCCATTCATTTTAAATGGAGTGAAAAGCGTAGTATTTGAATACATTAATTTAACAAAAATACAAGTGATGGATTTAATTGAATAAAAAACACTTTAGTCGATGAATATTACAAATTGGAATCCTAAACTTCAATGTTGGAACATGCATATATCTCTATAGGGGAGTGCGAAAACTTCTTATTAAGGTCCGTTGTATTTGCTTTTTCTTAAGTAAGATGTCTGAAGACTAAAATTATAAAAATCATTACAAATTGCATTGTCGCGAGGGAGATAATTAAGAAATTTACAAACTTTAAATTTAAGTCATTATTAACAACACATTTATCCCTATAAGACTCTAAAATTCTAAAAATTAAAAAAATGCAATGTTTTCATTTTTCAATATATTGTTAATGCCCTTTCATTTTAAATAGAGTGAAAAGCCTAATATCTAAATATGTTAATTAAGCAAAAGTACAAGTAATGGACTTAATTGTATAAAATATACTTTGAGGATAAATATTATAAATAGCAATGACAATTTTCAATGTTGGGTCAAGCATATATCTCTAAAGGGGAGTGGGAAATCTTCTTATTGGGGTGTATTGTATTTGTTTTTTCGTAAGTAAGATGTTTGCAGACTAAAATTATAGAAATCATTACACATTACATTGTGCCAAGGCAGATAATTAAAAAATTTACAAAATTAAAATTCAACTCATTATTAACCAGACATTTATCCCTGTAAGACTGTAAAATTATGAAAATTGAAAAAATAAAATATTTTGATTTTTTAATATACTGTTAATGTCCTTTCATTTTAAATGGAGTGAAAAATATAATATTTGAAAATCTGAATTCAACAAAATACAAGAAATGAACTCAATTGTATAAAATGAACTTTTATGTATAAATATTATAAAAAGCAATCATAATTTTCAATGTTGGGTTAAGCATATTTCTCTTTAGGGGAGTGGGAAAACTTCTTATTAGGGTCCGTTGTATTTGCTTCTTCTTAAGTAAGATGTTTATAGACTAAAATTATAGAAATCATTACAAATTGCATTGTCACAATGTAGATAATTAAGAAAATTTACAAAATTTAAATTCAAGTCATTATTAACAACACATTTATCCCTATATGACTCTAAAATTCTAAAAATTAAAAAATTGCAATGTTTTGATTTTTTAATATATTGTTAATGCCCTTTCATTTAAATGGAGTGAACAGCATAATATCTAAATATGTTAATTCAACAAAAGTACAAGTAATGGACTCAATTGAGTAAAAAACACTTTAGTGGATGAATATTACAAATTGTAATCCTTAACTTCAATGTTAGGTCACGCATATATCTCGATAGGGGAGTGGGAAACTTCTTATTAGGGTTCATTGTATTTGCTTTTTCTTAAGTAAGATGTCTAAAGACTAAAATTATAGAAATTATTACAAATTGCATTATGGCTAGGGAGATAATTAAGAAATTTACAAAATTTATATTCAACTCATTATTAACAACACATTTATCCCTATAAGACATTAAAATTTTGAAAATGGAAAAAATGCAATGTTTTGGACTTTTTTAATATTTTGTTAATGCCCTTTCATTTTAAATGGAGTGAAAAGCATATTATTTGAATAAATTAATTCAACAAAATACAAGTGATGGACTCAATTGAATAAAAAACACTTTAGTGGATGAATATTACAAATTGGAATCCTAAACTTCAATGTTGGGTCATGCATATATGTTTATAAGGGAGTGGGAAAACTTCTTATTAGGGTCCATTGTATTTGCTTTTTCTTAAGTAAGATGTCTGAAGACTAAAATTATAAAATCATTACAAATTGCATTATGGCAAGGGAGATAATTAAGAAATTTACAAAATATATATTCCACTTATTATTAACAACATATTTATCCCTATAAGATTCTAAAATTCTAAAAAATTGAAAAAATGCAATGTTTTGACTTTTTAATATATTATTAATGCCCTTTCATTTTAAATAGAATGAAAAGCATATTATTTTGAATACGTTAATCAACAAAAATACTAGTGATGACTCAACTGAATAAAAAATACTTTTAGTGGATGAATATTACAAATTGGAATCCTAAAACTTCAATGTTGGTCATGCA
>JAIRCJ010000656.1:0-15785 GCA_020883675.1 Bruguiera gymnorhiza | reverse complement strand
TTGCTTTAATGCAATTTGAAATGATTTATAGAATTCTTGTCTTTAGACAAATTATTTAGGAAAAAGGAAAAGCAATGGACTCTAATAACATGGTTCCGCACTCCCATCTATGGATATATGCTTCACACAACCTTGAAACTTGACATTGCTATTTATAATATTCTTTCACGAAAGTGTCTTTTATGCAATTGAGTCCATTACTTGTATTTTTGGTCAATTAAATGATTCAAATATTGTATTTTTCTCACCAATCTAATCAAACGACATTAACAACAAATTTAAAAATCAAAATATAACATTTTTACAATTTTGAATTTTGAAATCTGCTAGGGATAAATAAATTGTCAATGATCTGTTGAATTTAAATTTTGCAATTTTCTTAATTGTCTCCTTTACCTCAATGCAATTTCAAATGATTCATAGAATTCTTGTCTTCAGACAAACTACTTAAGAAAAAGGAAAAACAATGGACTCTAATAAGATGGTTCTGCACACCCATTTAAGGATGTATGTTTCACACAACCTTGAAACTTGAGATTGCTATTTATAATATTCATCCACTAAGGTGTATTCAAATATTATATTCTTCACATATTATATTTTTCTCACCAATTAAATCTAACAACATTAACAATAAATTTAAAAATCAAAATATTGTATTTTTCCAATTTTTAGAATTTTAAAATCTGTTAGGGATAAATAAATTGTCAATGCTCTGTTGAATTTAAATTTTTCAATTTTCTGAATTGTCTCCTTTGCCTTAACGCAATTTGAAATGATTTATATAATCTTCAAGCAAATTACTTAAGAAAAAGCAAAAGCAATGGACTGTAATAAGAAGGTTCTGCATTCCTATTTAGGGATATATTCTTAACACAACATTGAAATTTGGAATTGCTATTTATTATATTCGTGCACTAAAGTGTATTTTATGCATTAGAGTCCATTACTTGTATTCTTATTCAATTAACTTATTCAAACATTGTATTTTTCTCAACAATCAAATCAAACGACATTAACAACAAATTTAAAAATCAAAATATTGCATTTTTAAAATTTTTAGAATTTTAAAATCTGCTAGGGATAAATAAATTGTCAATAATCTGTTGAATTTAAAATTTTCAATTTTCTTAATTGTCTCCTTTGCCTCAATGCAATTTGAAATGATTGATAGAATTCTTAAATTTAGGCAAATTACTTAAGAAAAAGGAAAAGTAATGGACTCTAATAAGATGGTTCCACACTCTCATCTAGGGATATATGCTTCACACAACCTTGGAACTTAAGATTGCTATTTATAATATTCATCCACTAAAGTGTCTTTTATGCAATTGAGTCCATTACTTGTATTTTTGTTCAATTAACATATTCAAATATTATATTCTTCACATATTATATTTTTCTCACCAATTAAATCAAACGACATTAACAATAAATTTAAAAATCAAAATATTTGAATTTTGCAATTTTTAGAATTTTAAAATCTACTAGGGATAAATGAATTGTCATTACTATATTGAATTTAAATTTCGAAATTTTCTAAATTGTCTCTTTTGCCTCAACGCAATTTGAATTAATTTATATAATCTTCAAGCAAATTACTTAAGAAAAAGAAAAAGTAATAGACTGTAATAAGAAGGCTTTGCACTCCCATCTAAGGATATATGCTTAACATAGCATTTAAACTTGGAATTGTTAATTACAATCTTCATTCACTAAAGTGTATGTTATGCAATTGTGTCTATTACTTGTATTTTTGTTCCATTAACATGTTAAAATATTATATTTCTCTCACCAATCAAATCAAACGACATTAACAATGAATTTAAAAATCAAAATATTGCATTTTTGCAATTTTTAGAATTTTAAAATCTACTATAGATAAATGAATAGTCCATACTCTATTGAATTTAAATTTTGAAATTTTCTAAATTGTCTCCTTTGTCATAGCGTAATTTGAAATGATTTATATAATTTTCAGGCAAATTACTTAAGAAAAAGCAAAAGTAATGGACTGTAATAAGAAGGTTTTGCATTCTTATCTAAGGATATATGCTTAACACAATATTGAAATTTGGGATTGCTATTTATTATATTCATCATCTAAAGTCTATTTTATGCAATTGAGTCCATTATTTGTATTTTTGTTCAATTAACTTATTCAAATATTGTATTTTTCTCATCAATCAAATCAAACGACATTAACAACAATTTTAAAAATCAAAATATTGCATTTTTACAATTTTTTGAATTTTGAAATCTGCTAAGGATAAGTAAATTGGCAATAATCTGTTGAATTTAAATTTTGCAATTTTCTTAATTGTCTCCTTTGCCTCCATGCAATTTGAAATGATTTATAGAATTCTTGCCTTCAAACAAATTACTTAAGAAAAAAGAAAAACAATGGACTCTAATAAGATGGTTCCGCACACCCATCTAGGGACGTATGTTTCACACAACCATGAAACTTGTGATTGTTATTTATAATATTCATCCACTAAAGTGTCTTTTATGCAAATGAGTCCATTACTTGTATTTTTGTTCAATTAACGTATTCAAATATTATATTTTTCACATATTATATCTTTCTCACCAATTAAATCAAACGACATTAAAAATAAATTTAAAAATCAAAATATTTGAATTTTGTAATTTTTAGAATTTTAAAATCTGCTAGGGATAAATGAATTGTCAATACTTTGTTGAATTTAAATTTTGCAATTTTCTGAATTGTCTCCTTTGCCTTAGCGCAATTTGAAATGATTTGTATAATTTTCAAGCAAATTACTTAAGAAAAAGCAAAAGTAATGGACTGTAATAAAAAGTTATGCATTCCTATCTAGGGATATATGCTTAACACAACATTGAAATTTGGGATTGCTATTTATCATATTCGTCATCTAAAGTCTATTTTATGCAATTGAGTCCATTACTTGTATTTTTGTTCAATTAACTTCTTCAAATATTGTATTTTTCTCACCAATCAAATCAAACGACATTAACAACAAATTTAAAAATCAAAATATTGCATTTTTACAATTTTTTGAATTTTGAAATTTGCTAAGGATAAATAAATTGGCAATGATCTATTGAATTTAAATTTTGCAATTTTCTTAATTGTCTCCTTTGCCTCAATGCAATTTGAAATGATTTATAGAATTCTTGTCTTCAGCCAAATTACTTAAGAAAAAGGAAAAACAATGGACTCTAATAAGATGGTTCTGCATACCCATCTAAGGATGTATACATCACACAACCTTGAAATTTGAGATTGCTATTTATAATATTCATCCACTAAAGTGTCTTTTATGCAATTAAGTCCATTACTTGTATTTTTGTTCAATTAACATATTCAAATATTATTTTTTTCTCACTAATGAAATCAAATTACATTAACAATAAATTTAAAAATCAAAATATTGCATTTTTGTAATTTTTAAAATTTAAAATCTACTAGGGATAAATGAATTGTCCATACTCTATTGAGTTTAAATTTTACAATTTTTTGATTTGACTCCTTTGCCTCAATGCAATTTGAAATGATTTATATAATCTTCAGGCAAATTACTTAAGAAAAAGCAAAAGCAATGAACTGTAATAAGAAGGTTCTGCACTCGCATATAGAAATATATGCTTAACACAACATTAAAACTTGGGAGTGCTATTTATAATATTCATTCACCAAAGTGTATTTTATGCAATTGAGTCCATTACTTATATTTTTGCTCAATTAACTTATTCAAATATTGTATTTTTCTCACCAAAGAAATCAAATGACATTAATAACAAATTTAAAAATCAAAATATTGCATTTTTACAATTTTTTAAATTTTGAAATCAGCTAGGGATAAATAAATTGTCAATGATCTATTGAATTTAAATTTTGCAATTTTCTTAATTGTTTCTTTTGCCTCAATACAATTTCAAATGATTTATAGAATTCTTGCCTTCAAACAAATTACTTAAGAAAAAGGAAAAACAATAGACTCTAATAAGATGGTTCCGCATGCCCATCTAGGGACGTATGTTTCACACAACCATGAAACTTGAGATTGTTATTTATAATATTCATCCACTAAAGTGTCTTTTATGCAAATGAGTCCATTACTTGTATTTTTGTTCAATTAACGTATTCAAATATTATATTTTTCACATATTATATCTTTCTCACCAATTAAATCAAACGACATTAAAAATAAATTTAAAAATCAAAATATTTGAATTTTGTAATTTTTAGAATTTTAAACTCTGCTAGGGATAAATGAATTGTCAATACTTTGTTGAATTTAAATTTTGCAATTTTCTGAATTGTCTCCTTTGCCTTAGCGCAATTTGAAATGATTTGTATAATTTTCAAGCAAATTACTTAAGAAAAAGCAAAAGTAATGGACTGTAATAAGAAGGCTCTGTACTCCCATCTAGGGATATATGTTTAACACAACATTGAAACTTGAGATTGCTATTTATAATCTTCATCCACTAAAGTGTATTTTATGCAATTGAGTCCTTTACTTGCATTTTTGTTCAATTAACATATTCAAATATTATATTTTTCTTGCTAATCAAATCAAACGACATTAACAATAAATTTAAAAATCAAAATATTGCGTTTTTGCAATTTTTAGAATTCTAAAATATGCTAGGGATAAATGAATTGTCCATCCTCTGTTGAATTTCAATATTGGAATTTTCTTAATTATCTCCTTTGCCTCAATGCAATTTGAAATGATTTATATGATATTCAGGCAAATTACTTAAGAAAAAGCAAAAGTAATGGACTGTAAGAAGAAGGTTATGCACTCCCTCCCATCTAGGGATATACGCTTAACACAACATTGAAACATAAGATTGCTATTTATAATATTCATCCACTAAAGTGTATTTTATGCAATTCAGTGCATTACTTGTATTTTTGTTCAATTAACATATTCAAATGTCGTATTTTTCTTACCAATCAAATCAATCGACATTAATAATAAATTTAAAAATCAAAATATTGCATTTTTGCAATTTTCAGAATTATAAAATCTGCTAGCGATAAATGAATTGTCAATACTCTATTGAACTTAAATTTTGGAATTTTCTAAATTGTCTCCTTTGACACAACAAAATTTGAAATGATTTATATAATCTTTAGGCAAATTACCAAAGAAAAAGCAAAAGCAATGGACTCTAATAAGAAGGTTCTGCACTCCCATATAGGGATATATGCTTAACAAAACATTGAAATTTGAGATTGCTATTTATTATATTTGTCCACTAAAGTGTATTTTATGCAATTTATTCCATTACTTGTATTTTTGTTCAATTAACTTATTCAAATATTGTATTTTTCTCACCAATCAAATCAAACGACATTAACAACAAATTTAAAAATCAACATATTGCATTTTTACAATTTTTTGAATTTTGAAATCTGCTAGGGATAAATAAATTGTCAATGATTTGTTAAATTTAAATTTTTCAATTTTCTTAATTGTCTCTGCCTCAATGCAATTTGAAATGATTTATAGAATTCTTGTCTTCAGCCAAATTACTTAAGAAAAAGGAAAAACAATGGACTCCAATAAGATGGTTCCGCACACCCATCTGGGGATGTATACTTCACACAACCTTGAAACTTGAGATTGCTATTTATTATATTTATCCACTAAAGTGTCTTTTATGCAAGTAAGTCCATTACTTGTTTTTTTGTTCAATTAACATATTCAAATATTATATTTTTCTCACCAATGAAATCAAACGACATTAACAATAAATTTAAAAATCAAAATATTGCATTTTTGCAATTTTTAAAATTTTAAAATCTGCTAGGGATAAATGAGTTGTCCATTCTTTATTGAATTGTCTCCTTTGCCTCAATGCAATTTGAAATGATTTATATAATTTTCAGGCAAATTACTTAAGAAAAAGCAAAAACAATGAACTATAATAAGAAGGTTCTGCACTCCCATCTAAGCATATATGCTTAACACAATATTGAAACATGGAATTTCTATTTATAATATTCATCCACTAAAGTGTATTTTATGCAATTCAGCCCATTACTTGTATTTTTGTTCAATTAACATATTCAAATGTTGTATTTTTCTCACCAATCAAATCAATCGACATTAACAATAAATTTAAAAATCAAAATATTGTATTTTTGCAATTTTTAGAATTATAAAATGTTGTTCCCACAGCCTTGTATGGGTTGTAATTGTTGTCAATTAGGGTTAAGTGTGCAAGAAAGTAAAGCCACATGGAAGGGCAAGAAAGTAAATCTGCTGCGTAAGGGCAAGAACGTAAATCTGCCATGTAAGCCTTATTAGGGTTTCATGGAAGAGAGTATATAATGGCCTTGGAAGACAAAACAAAAAGGCGGGGCCAACAAAATTGAATAAACAACAACCCTACAACAACCGGCCAAAAAGAAGAGAAAATAATATACCCAAAGGGAACCCTATCGTCGGCAAAAAAAAAAGGAGAAAAAGAGGAGACGGCTGAAGGGGGGCTGAACAAAGAACAGAGGTCGAGAGGAGACAGCCGAAAAGAGAGCAGAACGGCAAGAGATCAGAAACAACACCACTGGGAAAGCAAACCAGAAACATCACCACTGCGAAAGCAAACCAGAACGTGCGACCTCCTATAAGGAAAGCAGAAACACATCTTACAAGCAAGCCAGAAACACATCCTGCATGCAAACCAGAAACGCACAACCAGCAAGAGGAGAAATAAGAAACAGACCACCCGGAAGAGAAGATAGCAGACCTGGTATCCGTGAGACCACCCGGAAGAGAAGACAGCAGACTTGGTATCCGTGAGACCACCCGGAAGAGAAGACAGCAGACCTGGTATCCGTGAGATCACCCGGAAGAGAAGGCACCAAACCTGGTATTCGTGACACTGCCCGGAAGAGAAGACAGCAGACCAGAAGTGTGAGGCAGGCCGAAAGACGTGAACCAGAAAAACCAGTAGCGTGAGGCAAGCCAAGAGACGTGAAACGGCAGACCAGAAGCGTGGGTGTACATTAGGAGACGACATGAGACCAAAATGTGCAACAACGTGATAGACCAGAAGTGTGAGGACAGGCCGTGAAACAATAAGACCGTGAAATAGGAGACGGGTGAGACTGTGAGACGGTGAAAGCAGGAGCTGTGTGAGACAACCTAGAGAAGGAATTCGGCGAAGCATTGGAAAGAACTCAACGTATTTCCAGATTTCTTCAAGAGAGGTTAGAGAGCGTTGCAGTGAACTTCTTAGTAGCAGTGGAACAGCCTTTCAATTCAACAGAGGCAAGACAAGCTAGAAGAAGGGTAGACACAATAAGTGAGACTCTTTGTATTGTACTTGCTTCGTAATTGCAATAGTGAAAGGAGCAAAAGATTAAAACATCCATTGTAACTGAAATTCTCAAGTATAGTGGATAGTCTCGGTAAGGGAGAGTCCCTACCAACGTGGATGTACATCACGTTGACGGAACCACGTAAATCTCGTGTGTTCATAATTTGCTTTACGTTCTGTGTTTTGAATTGAGTTGTGAACGCAGCTAAAGTATCAGCCAACCCATAACCTAACAAAGACCTAAACAAGAACATCCGAATTGTCTATTAGGCAAGGTGTCTGAAAGGTGACTTTAGGGACTATTGTGATTAGTAGGTAGCAATAGATCTACCTTAGTCAAATATGAGAAAGAGTTCACTTTTAAGAAGAGGTTGAAGTTGTTCACATACCTGCGTATTGATGAGAGCGAAAGTATTAAAGAAGTAGAATACTTTGGCTTAAGTTATCAGAGTTTTAAGGGGTGTGATTCACCCCCCCTCTCAGTATCACAGACTAGTAGATCCTAGGATGAAGTTGGGAACTTCATAAAATCTGCAAAGGATAAATGAATTGTCAATATTCTGTTGAACTTAAATTTTGGAATTTTCTAAATTATCTCCTTTGACTCAATGCAATTTGAAATGATTTATATAATCTTCAGGCAAATTACTTAAGAAAAAACAAAAGCAATGGACTATAATAAGAAGGTTTTGCACTCCCATATAGGGATATATGCTTAACAGAGCATTGAAATTTGGGATTGTTATTTATTATATTCGTCCACTAAAGTGTATTTTATGCAATTGAGTCCATTACTTGTATTTTTGTTCAATTAACTTATTCAAATATTGTATTTTTCTCACCAATCAAATCAAACAACAGTAACAACAAATTTAAAAATCAAAATATTGCATTTTTGCAATTTTTTGAATTTTGAAATCTACTAGGGATAAATAAATTGTCAATAATATGCAGAATTATAATTTTGAAATTCTCTTAATTGTCTCCATTGCCTCAATGCAATTTGAAATGATTTATAGAATTTTTGTCTTCAGACAAATTATTTCGGAAAAAGGAAAAGTAATTGACTATAATAAGATGGTTCCGCACTCCCATCTTGGGATATATGCTTCACACAACCTTGAAACTTGAGATTGCTATTTATAATATTCATCCACTAAAGAGTCTTTTATGCAATTGAGTCCATTACTTCTATTTTTGTTCAATTAACCTATTCAAATATTATATTGTTCACATATTATATTTTTCTCACCAATTAAATCAAACGACATTAACAATAAATTTAAAAATCAAAATATTTCATTTTTGCAATTTTTAGAATTATAAAATCTGCTAGGGATAAATGAATTGTCAATACTCTGTTGAACTTAAATTTTGGAATTTTCTAAATTGTCTTCTTTGACTCAATGCAATTTGAAATGATTTATATAATCTTCAAGCAAATTACTTAAGAAAAAGAAAAAGTAATGGACTATGTTGTTCCCACAGCCTTGTATGGGTTGTAATTGTTGTCAACTAGGGTTAAGTGTGCAAGAGAGTAAAGTCATATGGAAGGGCAGTAAAGTCACATGGAAGGGCAAGAAAGTAAATCTGCCGCGTAAGGGCAAGAACGTAAATCCGCCATGTAAGCCCTATTAGGGTTTTATGGAAGAGAGTATATAAAGGCCTTGGAAGACAAAACTAGGGTAGAGGGCCAACACAATTGAATAAACAGCAACCCTACAGCAACCGGCCAAAAGGAAGAGAGAGCAGAACGGCAAGAGATCAGAAACAACACCACCAGGAGAGCAAACCAGAAACGTCACCACCGGGAGAGCAAACCAGAACGTGCAACCTCCTGCAAGCAAACCAGAAACACGTCCTGCAAGCAAACCAGAAACACGTCCTGCAAGCAAACCAGAAACACATCCTGCAGGCAAACCAGAAACGCCTCCTGCAAGCAAACCAGAAACACATCCTGCAACCAAACCAGAAACGCACAACCAGCAAGAGGAGAAATAAGAAACAGACCACCCGGAAGAGAAGACAGCAGACCTGGTATCCGTGAGACCACCCAGAAGAGAAGACAGCAGACTAGAAGCGTGAGGCAGGGCGAGAGACGTGAACCAGAAAAACCAGTAGTGTGAGGCAGGCCAAGAGACGTGAAACAGCAGACCAGGAGCGTGAGACCAGAACGTGCAACAGCGTGACTGATCAGAAGCGTGGGGCAGGCTGTGAGACGTGAAACGGCAGACCAGAAGCTTGAGTGCAAGCTGTGAAACCGTGAGACGGTGAAAGCAGGAGCTGTGTGAGACAACCTAGAGAAGGAATTCGGCGAAGCATCAGAAAGAACTCAACGTATTTCTAGATTTCTTCAAGAGAGGTTAGAGAGCGTTGCGGTGAACTTCTAAGCGGCAGTGGAGCAGCCTTTCAATTCAACAGAGGCAAGACAAGCTAGAAGAAGAGTAGACACAGTAAGTGACACTCTTTGTATTGTACTTGCTTAGTAATTGCAATAGTGAAAGGAGCAGAAGATTAAGACATCCATTGTAACTATAATTCTCAAGTATAGTGGATAGTCTCGGTAAGGGAGAGTCCCTACCACCGTAGATGTACGTCACGTTGACGGAACCACGTAAATCTCGTGTGTCCTTAATTTGCTTTACGTTCTGTGTTTTGAATTGAGTTGTGAACGCAGCTAAAGTATCAGCCAACCCATAACCTAACGAAGACCTAAACAAGAACATCCGAATTGTCTATTAGGCAAGGTGTCTGAAAGGTGACTTTGGGGACTATTGTGATTAGTAGGTAGCAATAGATCTACCTTAGTCGAATCTGAGAAAGAGTTCGCTTTTAAGAAGAGATTGAAGTTGTTCACTTTCCTGCGAATTGTGAATTGTGGTGATACTGATTCACCCCCCCTCTCAGTATCACAAACTAGTAGATCCTAGGGTGAAGTTGGGAACTTCAATTGGTATCAGAGCACAGGTTCACCAGGATAAAGCTTAACAGCTTGGTGTACTAGTTTGAAGAGCTCCAGAAGTTTTAACTTGTTTAGCATACTGAGAAATGGACGCCGGTACCAACACCAGCACTACTTACAGCAAGAAGGTTCCAATCTTCAACGGAACCAACTACCATATGTGGAGAGCGAGAATGCAGGTGGTATTTGCAACCATGGGCATGAACGTGGTGAAATCTGTACAGGAGGGTTTTGAGCCTCCAGAAGAAGGTAAAGATCCAACCCCAGAGGAATTAAGACAGTTTGAGATAAATGGGAAGGCCTCAAATGTCATCATTTCAGCATTGACAGATGCTGAATATGCTAAAGTTATGGACTGCAAATCTGCCAAGGAGATATGGGACAGATTGTAGAAAGTCTATGAAGGTGATGGCAGAATGAAGGAGGCCAAGCTTCAAGTTTTCAAGGAGAGATATGAATCTCTCAGAATGCAGAAAAATGATACAGTCCAAGAGTTCTTCACCAGGGTTATTGATGCTGTAAACGATCTTAGAAGTCATGGGAAGAACAAGAAGGACTCATCTATTGTGAAGAAAATTCTGAGAATTCTGCCTGAGAGGTTTGCCTCAAAGGTGGCAGCCATAGAGGAGAGTAGAGATCTCAATTCCATGTCTCTGCATGATCTCCAATGCAATCTCATTGCATATGAGATGAGAATAAAGTCAACTGAGAGCTCCTCAACGTCAAAGGTATCAAAGGAGGCAGCTTTCAAAGCTATGAAACACTTGAAGATAAAAGAAGAGGAAGAATCATCCAGCGAGGATGATGATGATGATGAGGAAGAAAGTGAAGGTGAAGTGTTGGCATACTTCACAAGGAAATTCAAAGGGGGTCTAAGAAGGGAAAAGGACAGTTGTCCTTGAGATGTTATCGTTGTGGACAGACTGGACACTTTGCTTCTCAGTGCAAAGTGAAACTTGATGATGAAGATGAGGATGGTGATGATGAGCAGAATTCAAAATGGAGAAGACCATCATTCAAGTCAAGGAAGTCCAGCAAGAAGACTGCTAGCCCACAGAAGAAGAAGAGAGGCTCATTCAAGAGTTATGTGAGCCAGACAAAAGAAGCCGATGAGGAGGAAGATGTAGACTCATCAGATGAGCATGCCTTTATGGCATCAACTCAAGGTGGTAGTTCAACCTCTGAAGAGGAAGAGGAGGTTGATGAAGAAGAACCAGATTTTGAAGCTGAGTTGGAAGCAGCTTCAAAGGAGATAATCAGAAGGGGCAGAACCATAAGAAGGTTAGAGGCCCACATAAAACAAGTTGAAGCAAAGTCTGAGGAAGCTGAAAGTCAAAAGGATGAAATAAGGGCTGAACATATTGACTTGAAGAGAAGATTTGAAGAACATATCAAAATATGTGAAGACCTTACTATGGAGCTTGGCTCAAGGACTTCAACAATTGAAGAAATGGAGATAGAGTTGCTGAGACTTCAGCAACAACTCAAAAGGAGTGAAGAGAACGTGCAGAAGCTTGAAATGATAGGAGAAACAAGTTCTGCAAGAGAAAAGAAGAATGAAGAGAAAGTGCAGCAATCTGAGGCTGCATTGCCTAAAGATAATAAGAATGTGCCACAGAAGTTGAAAGAGAAGGTTGTGACTCAGGAGAAGATAGCTGAGAATAAAGAGGATTTGAAGAAGCAACCTAGGGTGGCAAACAAAAATGAAGAAAAGAAGATCAGCCAGCAAAGGGCTATGGCTGAACAGAAGAAGGAGAAAAAGGTAGCTGAAATGAAAGCCACACAAGCAAAGAAGCCAGCCACGTTGCCTACACAGCAAGTAATGAACAAAAGAAAACAAGCTGTGATTAGACCCAAGAAGAGGCAGTTTCAAGGTCACTGTCTTTATTGTGGAGTTTGGGGTCATAAGGCAAGTAACTGCTGGTGGAGAAGGCCAGTATATGTCTCCAACTTGAGAAGATATGATGCTGTATACAGGGGGAGACAATACAAAATTCAGAGGAGAACACCTATCGTGAGTTCTTGCACATACTGTAAAAAGCAAGGACACACTGACAAGGATTGTTGGTGGAAGCCCAAACCAGTGGTTTCAAAGAACAAGTTTGCTATATTGGGAGACTTGGAATAGTGTGAAAGGTGTGGGCAGGATGACCATAATGCCAAGAGATGCATGACACTTCTCCCTGAGCAAGAGAAGGCACTCAATGGCATAGTGAAAACAAGCGGTGTAGTCAAAGCTGAGAAAAAGGAGAAAGCTATCTTCCAGCCAATTCAAAAGAAGGAATATAAAGCTAAAAGGGAGGTGGCTAATATAGCTGAAATTGCACTCAAAGCTGACTACAAGGATAAGCAGTGGATCCTTGACAATGGATGCACTTCACACATGACGGGAGACAAGAGTAAATTGTCAAAGCTAAACAAGTCAAGAGAAGGCAGAGTCAAGTTTGGCAATGATGATTCACTCAACATCAGTGGTCAAGGGTCAGTAAATATTGGAAAAGGAAAGCTGAAAGATGTTCTGCATGTTGAAGGACTCAGATATAATCTAGCATCTGTCAGCCAACTATGCAATGAAGACCATAAAGTGATATTCACAAAACAGGTTGCCAAGTAAAGAGTAAAGAAGGCAATACTGTTGCAGCTGGGAAAAGAACAGCTGGAAATTTATATGTAATTGATGAGGACAAGACAAACAGCTGTTTACTTACAAAAGAAGAAGAAAATCAACTCTGGCATCGGAGGCTGGGACACTTAACACAGAAGAACATGAGGAAGCTGACCACTACTCATGCAATCAGAGACATTCCAGACCTTAAGAGAGAGAGGGAGTATGTTTGCTCAGCATGCTCTAAAGGAAAACAGGTCAGAAAGCAGTATAAGACCAAAGAGGTCAGTTCTAAAGCAGTGCTTGACATTGTGCATACTGATTTGTGTGGGCCGATGAGAACAAAAGGGTTGAATGGTGAGAGGTACTTCATCTTGTTTGTTGATGATTATTCTAGAAGGACCTGCATCATGCACCTCACACATAAGTCAGAAGTTTTGAAATGCTTCAAGAGATACAGAAGATTGGCTGAAAATGAGAGTGGAAAGAAGATCAAAGTATTGAGGTCAGATCAAGGCACTGAATTCACAAATGGAGCTTTTGAAGATTACCTTGAGAAGCATGGAATTCACCATCAGATGGCAGCAGCAAGAACTCCTCAACAGAACGGGGTGGTAGAGAGGAAAAATAGAGCTGTGGTTGAAATGGCAAGAACTCTACTGCTGGAATCCAAGCTTCACACAAGATTTTGGACAGAAGCAACATTTACAGCCGTGCACCTATTGAACAGAGTTTCACTAAGGCCCAATACTGATAAGACTCCATATGAGCTATGGAGTGGGAAGAAGACAACAGCCAAGTATCTTAGAATCTTTGGCAGCCCATGTTTTGTGAAGAACAAGGAGCAAAACTTGGGAAAATTCCATGCTAGGTCAGATGAAGGCATCTTTGTGGGATACTCAGCAAAGACAAAAGGTTATAGAGTTTTTCTACATAAACTGGGAAAAGTGGTCACTTCCAGTGATGTGAGAATAGATGAAAACTGGAAAACAACGCATAATGGAGAAGCTGAGGATAGTGAAGAAGATGACTTCAAGATAGATGAAGAATCTGACCAACATGAAGAAGTGGGAAAAGAAGTAAGTTCAGACTCAGAGAAGAGTGAGTCTGAAGATGAAGAAGGAGATTCTCTTGCAACTAAGACTGTGCAAGAAAGAAAGACAAAGAAGACATGGACCAGTGCTCATCAAGGAAATCAGATAATAGGTGACCCATCAGCAGGAGTTACAACAAGAAGAAGAATTGTGGGAGCTACTGCTTTACTCTCACAAGTTGAACCTAAATCTGTTGAAGAGGCTGCACAAGACAAAGCCTGGATCAAAGCTATCAATGAGGAGCTAGATCAAATCGAGAAGAATGAAACATGGGAGCTAGTTCCAAGACCCACTAACAAGAATGTCATAGGAAACAAAATGGGTGTTTAAAAATAAACACAATGAGGATGGCAAGGTGGTGAGGAACAAGGCTAGACTGGTTTGCAAAGGCTACACTCAGATAGAAGGAGTAGATGTTGATGAAACTTTTGCACCAGTAGCAAGGTTGGAAACTATCATAATGTTCTTAGCTTTGGCAGCACATAAGAGGTATAAAGTTTACCAGATGGATGTGAAATCAGCCTTTTTGAATGGGCTCCTAAAGAAGAAGTGTATATTGAACAACTCGATGGAGTACAAATCAGTGAGGATGAGACACATGTGTGCAAGCTGAAGAAAGCCTTGTATGGCCTTAAACAAGCCCCAAGAGCATGGTATAGCAGGCTGGACGCGTATTTGAAAGGTGAACTTCAAAAGAGGAACAGTTGATAATAACCTATATGTGTTCAACTCAGAGAAAGGCCAACTGATAACCATAGTATATGTAGATGACATCATCTTTTGGAGGGGATCACTCTGCGCTATGCCAAGAATTTCACAGAAGATGAGTGAGGAATTTGAGATGTCATTGATTGGAGAAATGACTTACTTTCTTGGATTACAAATAAAAACAATGTGAAGAAGGTATTTTTATTTCTCAGACAAAATATGCCAAAGAGATGCTGAAAAAGTTTGGCATGGAGGATAGCAGACCTGTCAGTACCACCTCATATGACAGTGGGCTGCAAGTTAACAAAAGAATCAGGAAGGAAGGAGTACAAGCCCTACAGAATACAGGAAGATGATAGGGAGCCTTCTGTACCTTACAGCATCAAGGCCTGATCTCATGCAAGCTGTGTGCATCGCCAGCAGATTTCCAAGCTGATCCTAAGGAACTCATGTGTTGGCAGTGAAAAGAATCCTAAGATACCTCAAGGGGACACTGGAAATGGGCTTGTGGTATCCTGCCATGGATTCTGTAAAACTACGAGCATACACTGATGCAGACTGGGCAGGAAGCACAGATGATAGAAAATCAAAAACAGTGGCTGCAGCTTCTACTTGGGTTCAAAGTGTGTTGCATGGCTAAGTAGAAAGCAAAACAGTGTTGCTTTGAGCACAGCGGAGGCTGAGTATATGGCTGCTTGTGCAGCATGTACTCAGGTGATATGGATGCAAAGACAATTGGCCGATTTTGGGTGTTGAAGTGAAGTTACCAGTGAGTGTACTTTGTGATAATCAAAGTGCAATTGATCTTAGCAAGAATCCAGTTCAACATTCAAGGAGCAAGCATATTGACATCCGGTAATCACTTTATCAAGGATCAGTGGAAGAGGGCACAATTCAGTTGGAGTATGTCGGTACTAAAGATCAAATCTCAGATATTCTAACTAAACCTTTGTCCACAGAGCTGTTGAAAAAGCACAGAATGAGTCTGTCTGTGCAATGAATGCCTCCTCAAAGCCTGAAGTTCAGGTGAATCCTCCGCATCTCTACTTTGCAAGTTTTTCACAATTTTGTAATTGGTTGGCAAAGGGGG
>JAIRCJ010000655.1:0-15832 GCA_020883675.1 Bruguiera gymnorhiza | reverse complement strand
CCAACCAATTGTTAGTCTAGCGGAACAGGACCTAAAAGGAAATTTTTCTACTTGCATGTCTCTTCGGTTCATTCTTAAGTGCATTTTGGCTATACACTGAAAGCAGCATCCACATTGAACCCTTCTTTTGCAGAGGTCTCAAAAGTAGGGTATGTTTCCCTTACTGACCATGCCTTTGTTTTCTTCTCAGAAACCTGAAAAATTCGGTGGAAAAATATACACACATAATTAAGCATGAACGTATTCATCAGATGACAGAAAAACGTTCTACTTCCAGATATTTCCATGAAGAAATATTTTTGCTCTGCCATAATCTTGTGCAATGTGAATATTTAAAAAATTTTTCGAATCAAATGAAAATGAGAGACATGAATTAAAAACAACCAAAAAAAAACGATCTTACCACTCGATTATTGCCACCATCAACATCTATTTTGTTCCTCAACAAAAAATGGAGAGTTTTCAGGGTCAGAAGTAAAAGAATTCATCTCTCTACTAGCAAAACTTCAATATCTGCAGGTTCAACCTCATGACAGGAAGTAAAAGAATTCATCTCTCTACTAGCAAAACTTTCAATTTCTTGCCTTTCAGGCTATATTTCTCCACAACCAATTTGAAGCAAACGGTAGCAGGTTATAATTAATTCCAGAATCCAGCATCACATCCACACACATTTACTTAATTGCATTAAGCCTCACGTCAAATTGAAAACTCCATTCTCCATTTCAGAGTTCATCATGACATAACCAAAGTAGCATTCAGGCCACCTTACACCCTTATTCTTCAACCATTCTCCATGATCAAGAAATTAATTGTCGGGCTATGAGGCCATTCAGTGTTCTATCTTTTTTTATGCCTCTTTTAAAATATGGGTATTAAAATCAAGTACCGAACCATCTGCGAACTAAAAGTACACAGATAAACCCAGCGCTTCTACACTGAAGGTACCTACATACACATGTTACACATTCAAAATTTCAAAACCCACATCAGTGTTCTCCTCTATCATAATTCATTGTAATTCCATTGTTGGGTTTAATATATAATCCATTATGTCTGTCACCCAACGACTTAAGCTTTCACTTGAATGGTTTCTTGACCTTGTCATCTAACTAATGTTTTCAACATAATTTCAACACCATATAACAGCCGCGGCTGGACCTCAAATTGTAAGAATAGGTATAAATTCAACAAGCAGGCCATTGTAACCATGCATTCATTGATTTGCAATTTTAATAAACAATGCCAAAAACAAATTATTATATGATTTTTTTTTAAACAAAAGGAAAATCATTTGGAAATAAAAATGAAACACAAACGGGGGCTTGTAACCTGCAATGTGAACAACCTATCCTCGAACTGAACTTCTTTGGTTAAAAAATCTGCACCAATCGTGGCTTTGTATTGATTACTAAACTTTTGATTCACATACCTGCAAAATAATTCAATACATTTAAAATAAAAAATCCAAGAAAATTCAAACAAAATTCAAGAGAAAATGGAAGAATTTCAAATTTTGAGATCTGGGTATTGAAGAAAAGTACTGGTTCATCAGCGATGTCGTCCCTACCTGCAATTTCATCAAAAATTCGAAAGATTAGCTCAAGAAAACCCACAAATTAAACAAAAAAAAAAAAAACGGAAAATTAAAATATCTTTAAATATTCTCTAAATTAAATTTGAGAACATGAAGCAATAAGTGTTACCCGCTGTCACCGAGCATATGAACTTCAAAAGCATGTGCCTGCAAGAAGCCATTGGGAAATTAGCAGCAAATTTTCTCTCCTTCTTTTATTTGATTCTTAAAAATTATGAAATTGGAGTTTATACTTAAAGTTTGTGTTTATTATTATTATTATTTGCTAAATTGGAGTTTATAATTAATTCGTTTTTTTGGGAGACCGAACAGCGAGGAAACTACGCTGTTGTTTCAGTTTGTGTTCGGATGTGACAGAGATGTTACCGTGGATTTGCGGTCCTAACATACATTCATAATTATCCGGTTATAATTAATATTTTGAGTTTTTTTTTACTATATATTACATTAAAATATAACCACAAATATAATCCAATAATTATAAAGTGTATTCGGGATTGTAATTGTAATTAAAAATCAGTGTTTTAAATTAAATAATTTTCTAGTATATAATGATTTTAAAATTTACAATTAATAAAAATATACTATTAAGTACTTTATGTTTTGGAATTAACAATTTTTATATAGTAAAAAAATATAATTTAATGGTATTTTTTAAACAAATATTTGTTTATAAAATTAGTAAATTTAATTATATTAGAATTAATTTATGAATATTTCCTATTTTGATAAAATAATTAATGACATTTTTAATAATATCGTTGAGATCAATTTATTAACCACAACAACAAAGTTCATTTGAAATGACAAATGAACCATAATGGAATATGAGTCTCCCATAAACTATGATGACCTTTGCTTTATTGCTTTTATCCTGTCTCTTCAGGAATATGCTTCAGAGATGCTATTATTATAATTTCTCCTTTTTCTGTCCTAATTGCCTCGAAAAGCACTTTTCTGGCTAATTGAAATTGGGTTGTAGGATGAAAGAAATTAAAAAGGCTTGCAAAAGTGGAGTAGTTAAATCAACGTAGCTAAAAAGATATATTCTTTTGACCATATGAGATTATAAAAGAAGAAAAAAAAGAAAAAGAACTATACAGACACAACTAAATATAATTAATAAAAAAATTTATTATTCTGTTAATTATATAATTGTGTCCATCCTTTCTGTACACTTTTGGGCCAAAAAAAAGCAGTTTTACTTGTATGAGCAAAAGGGACCATCTATGTAAGTTACCCGCACTGTCACCATTCTCCTGTGGCCACATGGGGAAAAGAGACCATGAACATAGAAGATGAGATGATGAAGATGAAGACGAAGACGAATGAAATGAAAATTTTACCTGGTATTCATTAAGAAGACCATGGAGTTGCATATGTACCAACCCTTTTTTTTTTTTCTTTTGGGGGATTTGTATGTAAATAAATTATGAAATTATATTTAAAATTAAGAATTCAGGTTACAGAAAAAACTTATTTAACTAATAAGTTGAGTTATATTGAAATAGAAGGAACTTGTGGGAAACGTTATGGGAAGGTGAACATGAATTACAATAATTGGCAGTAGTGTGATGTTGTCAGTGATAGGACTTCAAAGATTTGCCTTCTGCTAACTTCTAAATTATTGCTCGTTGCTTCACACCCAACTCTTTTTTTTTTTTTTTTTTATTTTTAATTTTAATTTTTGAGTCCAAAGATTAATAATTTTATTTAATCAAAACAAAGTCTTACATTCCTTCCTCGATAAGAGCAAACAGGGATGGCAAAAATAATGGTTGAGTTGCTCGGTCCCCTAGTCATGGATGGCATTGCTAGAGAATGAGCTATCCTTGAATTGTCGCCACACATAGACAGAGGAGAAACTGGTGAAAGTCGAAGACAATCTTGGATGTCTGCTGCAAGGTGCCCGCTATGGAACTTGCTTGTTGCGACTTCTGAAGAGCTTAAATCTACTTAAACATAACAATTTAAAAAAAAAAAAAAGTTAACAAGAAACACAGTTCATCATGATTATTAATTATAATGAATTATTATATATAAAATTAATAATTAACTATAGAAAAAAAAATGTATGCTAGTACACAAATCTCTTACACTGACAGGTTGTGATTTCCAAACCTTACTACACTAATGCCTGCTCTTGAGAGGATGAATGGATTTCTAAAGATTCAAGACAGAGGTAAATTCAAGGAAATTAATGAGAATAACTTGGCTGGCAGCTTGGAGCAGTAAGTGGAGAGGATAACTCATCCTTATAGTTGGTCCCAAGTATTGAACCTTCATTAACTGTAGAGAGAACAACTGCTTGCTAACCAGTATCTAGTAGTTGGATGACCATCAGCAGCGAATCAGCAGGGTGACGGACGTTTTCTGCCTTTGTGCGGCTGACTGACCTGCTCCATTGGACCCTCATTCCCCAATCCAGGAAGCAACCGTGCATTAAATGTTATGGCTACTGTAACTTTGTCCATTGAAAATATTCAGCTCGTAAGGAGGCAGAAAAAGACAAAACAAAAGAGAGAGAGAGAGAGAGAAAGAAAAGACTACAGTGAAGGGCAGCCTTGATGTAACGGTTGAAATGTCTTTTTTGTGAAAATAAGGGCAAAGCATGTGTGGCATGAAGGCCATGTGCAGAGACTTCAAGGGAACTCTTCGTCAACGATGTCCCTTTTTTTCACTCTTCCGTAGGAAGGTTACAAATTCTTTCAGCTACTGCTGATAGAAGGTGTATAGCTTTTCTGTTTCTTGTACTTGAAGCACAGAAGAACTCTGCTCAAAATCTTAGTTTCGGGTTGTGAAGTTCAAGACCAGAGAAAGTTGAGGAGGAAACTGATGGATGGGATTGGGTTGAAATGGCCGAGTTTGAGGCTGCTAGCAGTTACTATCGGCTCTATATTCTGGCTTCAATACTTGTTTAGCGGAACCAGGTTTGGCGCTAGATGGCTCCAGTTCCAGCAGAAAGTCAAGAAGTTGAGCCCTTGATTTAGCGGAAGTATTGAGTTCCTTTAACCCAATGGTCTACGGGGTTATAGGCATGTTTGGCGGTAAATACAGGACTTCATCATCTCTGTAGTTGAACATAAGTTTGTGGGGTTCCTTCTATATGATCCCTTGTACCAAGTCCTTTTGGTCGCTGCAAAAATATGATTCTTTCTAGATGCAGCCTACGTCTAACCCTCCCCACACCCATAGTATTGAAGTCCTGGGGACTGAGAATGCCTATTTTTTAATCATATTTGACAATGATGGAGGAAGTTACTTTTGCAGGATTTGAAACTGGGGTGGAAAATTGTGTTGGGCACCATAATTGGATTCTTTGGAGCAGCGTGTGGTAGTGTGGGTGGGGTTGGAGGGGGTGGCATTTTTGTTCCATGCTTACCTTGATTATTGGTTTTGATGCTAAGTCATCAACAGCAATATCAAAATGTAATGAGTTGATTCATAGTTTCACTAGTTCAAATTTTTCACTCTGTATCTCAAGCTGCTTTGGTTGCGTTTGCCTTCGCAGGTATGATCACAGGTGCAGCAGGTGCAACAGTTTACTACAATTTGAAGCTGAGGCATCCTACACTCGAACTACCCATCATAGACTATGACTTGGCACTTCTATTTCACCAATGTTGGTCCTGGAGTCAGTGTTGGAGTTGCACTCAATGTGGTTTTGGCTGATTGGATGATCACCATTTTGCTAATTATCCTCTTCACAGGTATTGATATTTCTAGAGTTGCAATTGCCCTTCTGTCAGCTTTTTTGACAACTCTCTCCATTGTCCATTTGATCTGTAGTCACTTCAACCAAAGCATTCTTCAAAGGGGTTGAACTTGGAAAAAAGAGACCAAATCAAAAAGGTTTTCTGTAGATCTTGTTAATATTCCAAGCATGCTCTATTTGAGCTCTGATTCAACTAAATTTTCTCTTGTTTATAATTTCATTTGTTTATTCTGACTTTTCAGGAGGCTGCTATAGCTGGACTGTCGGAATCTAATGGTCAGCTGGCTCTTGAACTTGGATGTTTGATATCTCATTTTTCATAATCTTTTCTATTCTGCGAAGTCAAATTTTCCGTTTAATCAGATAACAGAGATGAAGTGGAGGATAAACCTTCTCCTGGAGACCCTGACAATGATGCTCAATATAGAAACAAGAGGCAAAAAGGGAGAAGGCAAGGGTGCATAAAATGTCTCCATTTCCTTTATTCTCCGATTTTGTGACTTATTTCCATAACCTTTGCAGGTCTCCATTATTAAGAATGTTTACTGGAAAGAACTTGGATCCTTGTTGGTGTCTGGTTGGTCATTCTTGCATTACAGATTGGCAAGGTCTCACCACTTTTTGTTGTTTTTCAATTTTATGAATCTTTCTCTTTGCTTTTATGAGTCCTGCTCCTGAGAAAAATAATGAAAGCTTGTTTTGTGCAGAATTTCTCAACAAACTGTTCAGTTGTATATTGGGTCTTGAACATCCTGCAGGTTTCTTTCACAACAATGATTAGAGAGCACAGAGAGTTCCATTCCTAGAATTCTTCAAGCATTGTAGCACCGAACTGTTACTGCATTTGTCCATTTTTTCTTTCAGATTCCAGTCGCAATTGGGGTAACATCGTATGAGGCAGTGAGCTTGTTAACGGGCGAGAAAGATTTCGTCAATCGGAGAAGCAAACAAAAACTGGCAGGTCCACCAACTTGTTCTTTATTGCGGGGTTGGTCTGTTAGCAGGCATAGTTGGTGGGATGCTTGGACTTGGCGGAGGATTCATTTTGTGTCCTCTTTTCTGAAATGGGAGTCCCTCCACAGGTGACATTTCATACCTTACATCAATGTCCACAAGCAAAAACATTATGTGGGAGTGACAAATCGAGAGCTATTGTCTGCAGGTGTCAACTGCTACCGTAACCTTTGCCATGACATTTTCTGCATCCATGTCAGCCATAGAATACTTCCTGCTAAAGCGTTTCCCAGTTCTTATGGTAAGTTGTAGCAAACATGACTCAAGCATGTTGCAAGGAATCTATTTTCTTTAAAACTTAATTGATCAATCCTTTGAAATTCTATTGCAGCTCTCTACTTCTTTGCTGTGGCTACTGTTGCTGCCTTTGTTGGGCAGCATGTGGTAAGAAGACTGATCAGGATACTAGGGAAGCATCTATAATCATCTTTGTTCTAGCCTTCACAATTCTTGTGAGTGCAATATCACTAGGTATGCATCTATAAAGACATACATTTCTGATTTTTATATGAAGCTTGGATGTTTTAATCTCAGCAATGAGAGACTTTTCTTTATTTCAAACGGTGTAGTTGGTATAGTACACATGGTCAAACAGATTGCATGGGATTTGAGAACATTTGCTCACAAGAAGCTTAAATTCTTCACTCTCTGTTTCCTTCATCTGGGATCTTAGACGCTTGTCGTGTTCACTCTGAGCTTTAACGTTCTACTAATTGTTAGTCCTTTTTACACCCTCTGCAGCATTGAGTACTGCCAGTGCATTCATTGCAGTATCAGTTTAACCTCCATTTGTGTTCTGATACTCAACTTCATTAAAGTAGTTCGATTTCACTCAGCCTTAATCCACATGACCTAGCCTTAGGGATGAGTGTATAATTGCAAATTGTACATCTCACCATTGTCTGACGTGCACGCCTTTCATGTACCTGCTGATCTTTTTCAGAGACTAGTACTCAAGATAAATACTTTATTCTCTTCTTTTCTGGCTGGACACGTCCTTCAAATGACATTCCCTGCAATGGTTTCCTTAGAAAGCTCAAGGCAGTTTTAGCTGTCATTCGGATTTGGCAGTAATATCAATTATCAGCATGTAATGATAATTATATAGCAGAGGCATACCAAGCTGCCCGGCTGAGTCCTGCATGAGATACCCAAAAATCTAGCTAGACGAGCGATCACATGTCACCGTATAGTATGTGCTACACCGAGTGTCCTGACAACTAAAAAGGTTAGAAGATCGAACGATGGTATCTTAATTTTCAAGGAAAATTTCAACTGGGTATTTTTTTATAATCAGAAGAAGAAAACTGAAGGACAAGCTTTGGTATAAGGATAAAATTACTCCATTGTGACCTGGAGGTTATAATTTTGAATTGCAAAAACAACCTATCTGTGGAAAAAACAATGAAAGGGTTATCTACCTTCTCCATACCTCATGGTATAGGGAGCTTGGAACACCTTTAATTGCTAAAAGAAAACTCTGGTCATAGTTTTTAAGTAATCATTCTGAGGATAAACACAAATGTCACCACTGTGTTCCCAAGTCTATAAATAAAAAACGAGCAGTCAAGGATTTGTAGATAATCCAAAACAATTATGTAGGGGTAAATTTGTATGGCTTCATGTGTTTTTTTCCTTGAGAGACATCATTCACATTACAAGTCTCGGATTAGAATCTACTGTGGATGGGAGGAGATGAACTTTTGGACATGGAAACCGAAATTCTGCTTTAAATGAACTAAATCCAATAGAATCAATATCATATATATATTCATAGTTACAGTTTGTAATTATTGAATCCATACCTCATTACATGTACTTCTATGGAAAATAATACATACGATGTAGTTCCAATACAATCATACAAAGGTATTTATATCTGCACAAATCTTATCCAAGTCAAACAGAAACAAAACCAAACATCATGTGACTGCATATCTTGAAATGCTATCAATTTCCTCTTAATTGCAGGGAAGGCTTTGGCAAGTCAAACTGCTGTCAATTTACTGCCACGGCACAAGGACAAGAACATGTGGGGTTCACCAAAGGGACATTAGTCATATGTGCATGTGCCTTTCTTGAACTTAATAGGTGTGGAGCTGGTGGAGTTAATGACCAAAGGGCAGAAATTTGCTTTCGATGGTTAGTCCTCACCAGCTTTCCCACCACATTACCCCGTGACCGGATTTCAAACTCTAATGTCATTGGCACTACAATACCAGTTTGCAAAACTGTCAAACTTGATCCAGCTCCATACAGGGGGACCTTATTTCCTTCTACAATGACAGATACAATACGGCGACTTTTTCTGGGATAGTATTTCTTCAGCTGCATTATGTGGTGGAACATCATCTGAATGTTTTATAGTAAGAACCGAAAAGATTTGAAGAACTAAAAAGATTTGAAGTGACATCTACAAATATATTTTTCCATTACATGTTTGAAGTCCATACTGCTTCCTAAACGAGCAGTGGTATTTGATGCAATAACTTAATTGGTCATCTAATTTTTGGTTTTCCTTTTTGCTTCAGATATGAGTTAACTAATGTGTCAAGACCTTCACTAAGCTGGATTAGTTTGCAGTGGAAATGGGTTCTTGGAAAGGACTAATACTGACCAGTTGCGACAGAAATCTCTGAGTAAATAAGATTGATTGGGGTGGAGCTGACATGAATGCCAAATAATGTAGCTGGGTTGTATATGCTTCCTCAATGAGCCATTCACTGTGAGCATCTTTGTTGGTACACCTGAGAAATCTGAACCTTCCCCAACATAGAAGTTATGTACGGCCAAGCTCTGCAATTTCACATCTTTCATTAGAAATGATTTCTAAAGATCAAAACCAGCACTCATGGCACAATTGTTTTGTCATTCTGCAACATCTCAATGTAATGGATCATGTTAGACACCTGCTTTAGACATTTGAAGGTTCATGAGAAAAGAATGAAGTCTTAAATGGTTGATTATTTATAAAAATGCAAACTGCATACTTGCTCAAAAACTGTCCTTCAACCTTCTCAAAAGTCCAATGGAAGCCGTATCTTACTCCTTGCTCTAGAGACATACAACA
Organism: Bruguiera gymnorhiza; assembly: GCA_020883675.1. Lineage (NCBI taxonomy): Eukaryota > Viridiplantae > Streptophyta > Magnoliopsida > Malpighiales > Rhizophoraceae > Bruguiera > Bruguiera gymnorhiza. The sequence goes on along the minus strand of JAIRCJ010000655.1, from coordinate 6,436 downwards.
TGCACATGACAGAAAATGGGGAAGAAGTTACAGGGCAGACAAAATTAAGGGATAATTACATGTATTCACCGAACGAACACATGCACTTATTCACTAACGACATTTTCTAGATGCTGATAATTCTTGAAAGATTTCAATTCTCGGTTTGCCCCTCATTTTCACAGACTAAAGAAAGAGAAGGATGGAAAAATATTGGGAATAATGTCATAAGGGTCTGCATTAGCAAACCTAGTAAAATTACATTCCTAGTCGAAATTGGCAGTTGCTTACACTTCGGCTAATTGAGATTCTTAAGCAAGTAGTCACACTGTCAAACTTACCCATCATACAATAAAAACAAATCCATAAGAAAATTAGTTATAGGGGCACAATCCAAGCAAAATGTTACAATATTAACAAATTCGTCCCGTTCAAGCATTGGAACTTAAAATTGGAGGAAAAAGAAAATTAAACAGCCTATAAGGCTTATAACAAAAAAACATCAATAAGGTCCAGCTTAGCCACTCTCCTAGTTAAATTTCTCCCATGTAGGATGGGTACCAGTGAACGTAATGACCAAATAGGAAATCAACATTGAGATCAAGTTCTGGCGTACCTTGACAGTAATCTCTGCTTTATAAGGCCGGCTAGCACCCCATATAATCAGGCAAAACACAGTGAACAAAAGCAGGAAACTACACATAGCAATCAAGGCCTGAAACCGCCTTTTAAATGCAATATCCTCCATCTCATCATACTTTCCTTCTTCCATTATGACATTACATTCAGGCCACCCTTTGTCATTCCATCCTTTCTCGTTTCTTTCCTGCCATTCTTAGTCCCTGAGGATGACCTAAAGATTCCTGAAAACCTGCTAGCCGATGAGTTCCTTGAATGGCGGCCAAAAGAGGGATGAGAAGGCGATTCCATTGGGCTTGGTTGCATGGAAAGACTTGTCGCCATCATGCGAGTCCCTCGAAGGGCTTTGCACATAGTATACAGGGCGCTTGGGAGACCTTGAGGGTGACGATGGGGCTAAACTTGTGATATCGGATTCAGACTTTGCGGAATGCATTGTATAGAATAGTACCCTCAAATAGTTGTTTTTACACAATAAGCACACTCAAAGGCAACGGTACAACCTTTAGTGCATTTGCTCATACCCAATTCCACGAACACAAATCAATTCATGTTCAAAGACCTGAAACAATATAATTCATTACTAGATATTGAAATAAAATCTTCTTTGGTTTACTGCAAGCACTAGAAATGGCCAAAAGCCACAAATTAAACATGGGACTTAGTGTCCTGAAGTGAGAAATTGAACACAAAGCCTGCAACTTTGAAAAAAAGAAACATTCAATAGCTCAAGGAATTTTCCTGAAGACTAAGGTATTGGTACCAAGCTAATGGATACCAAAAGAAAATTTAAGCAACCCCACCTTTCCTTCCCAAAAGAACCTGAAACTGGAAGCCCCAACAAGTTCATGAAACAAAACTGTACTTACCAAGAAAGCAACTGATGTATAATGTTTGCAGCTATAGAGACAAGTGCCAGAAACCTCAAAGTTCAATTCTTTTTGACTCTATGTACACTGTATCTATCAGTCTTTCCTTTTCCTGTTTCTGTGCATGAAAAGAAAAACTGTTCGTAGAGAGACCTTTCCTTATCAAACAGCCAATGAGTGAGCCCTGCATATCTCATTTTGTAGCAAGACATGAAACTATACTAAAGCTTTGGCTGCTAGGCTTGGGGCAGGAGCCTAAGACCGAACCTCAGGCTTGGGGTTGTGTCGGCAGGCCTATTGTAATATTTAGCGGAAAATTGGGTGGTGCTAATTTTTAACATCCTGTTGTTGGGATTTTGACAAAGCACAAAGCACCTAATTCAGATTTCTTTTTGCGAATTGTTTTTGTTAACTTGCCCCTTCAGGCTCAAGTTTCTTGGTGGATTATGCTTGCTGACAAGAATCCTTGGCTATTGGGTTTAAAATTCGTTTGGTGAGCACAAGCAAGAATATATTCAATCCACTTTCTTGCATACCATGTTAGAATAGCAATTTTATTATGTCATTATTATGAGGAATTATTCAACTAAAAATTTAAACTGTTGATCCACAAAAAATGAATTTAATATAAAACACTAACACGTACTTCTAATCACTGAGTTGAAACTGTAAAGAAAAATTCTTCCTCTTTGTAAAACTTCTTGTAAAACTTCACAATTAGATGCCAATGTTTCTAATAATAAATAAAAATATGCCAAGTGAATACTGCCATATGTGGTATGCATGTGTGCCACATATGTATTTTAGTCAGTAGCCACCTCCTTAGGTTACCTCTTTTTTCATTTTCATTTTTTTTTCTATTTCTGAAATTAAAGGAAAGATGAGAGGAAAGGAGTTAAAACCCTCAATATTAGACTGCTGATTTACTGGACAGAACTGAAGTTGTTGGAATGGGAGTTAAGGTAAATTAGATTAAATTTATGGTATAAATACAACATGAAGTGAAAATGGGGGGCTTTAAAGATAAAATATTTCTAATTTTTGGCGTACCATTGTTCAAGTTTTCAGCAACTAAATATCCCCCGGACTACAAAAATCATACTTGTAACTTTATTAGATAAAGCATAATCGAAGAAGAAATACTGCCTGCAAAATTTTCATTACAGTTAGGAAGAATTAGCATTTTCTTCCCGTCGGGAATAATAAAAAATTAATTATGTTGAAATAACAAGTGGAAATCACCACAAGCTCTCAGTTGCAACCTTACCCTGTTTTTATAGTGACACTGCTTATACGTCTCAAGCAAGTAACTTGACCTACAAATTGTAACAGAGTAATAATAATATTGATACATCAGCTTCCAAATCATAACAGAATAATATTACTATACATCAAAACTTAGTACCCACGAACTAAAAAGAAAAAAAGAAGAAAAAAAGGTGGAGTGTCTGGCCCTCCCCCGTCACCATTTTGCTTGACATTGATTAACAAATGAAAAAAATCACCATCATTTGGGCTGGCCTTTGGCTGGATGAGGCGTGAGGAGAAGAAAAACACCACAAATCAGTAAATTATAGTAAAGGTACAAGAAGAAGAGCGACAGAGTGAACTGTGGACCAGTTTGTGTTAATGGTGACAAGCACCACACTAGCCCTGACAAGATAATAATACACCAAATATTGAAGTCTGGTGGATAGGACCTCTGTGTTTTGGCGTCAGCTCCAAAATTATTAATCAAAGAGGTAGCTAGAGAGGCTACTGCTGCAGTATCCAATAATTGAAAACCCCATGTTGGGCCAGGTGCAGAAAGTTGCTGAGAAGCCACCGCCCCATTACAACTTCGTTAATGTTGCTAACATTGTCTGGTCTAAAAGCCCTCCTTTTATCCTTCCTTTTGAACATAGAGCAATTCCAATGAACATAGACTTCTATTCAGAAAACAGAAATATTACAGACTTAGCTCACATATTTCATCACTATTGCTGTTAATTGTACATCTTAAATAATCATTTTTATTAATCAAAAGTACGAAGTGCAATTAATAGTCATTATAATTATAATATGATATAAATTTATATTTATTTGCATATATTCATTCATGTTCTTGTAATTAAAAATTAAGGAATATTATAAAACAAAAACTATGAATTATATGTGTCACAAACCTCTTAATTCTACAAAAATTAGAATTAAGTTGTTTTCACACACTGTAAAAGAGCAGGAGTTGCAAAAAGTATATGTGAGAATCACTTGCAAAACAAAAAAAAAGTAATAGTTTTTTGTTTGGCTAGTGGGAATATCTACTATTTTTGTAGGTCGTTGAGTCAGTTAACAAGTTTCAACAAGGATTTTGATGTGATTTGCAGTGTTTGCAATAGAAGTGAGATGTTAGTGATGTGCTAAAGGCAGCAACGAAATATAATATATACATACTATATATATATATATGATCAATAAAATAGGTAAACAGGGGCGACGTATTTCAGAACTGTAGAATGACAATTATAATGGGGCTACGGATAATGTGTGGATGGGCCCTGATAATTGAGTCCGTTTTGAAGATCTATACATTACAAAGGGTTGGAAGGATCATAAGGGAGAAAAACAATTAATGTGAGGGCTCCATTACATAAGTGTATTATCTTGACGTGAGACAAATGTAAATAAAATAAAATGTTCAAGAACCTTAATTGCATATCTATATTGTTTATTGTTATTTATAATTAAACATCAAATTACTCTACATGTGTAACTTATAATCATAATAACACACATTATTATTATTATTATTATTATTATTTTTGAGCTCGCATATATACTCAGTCAAAACAAAATTTCCATAATATTATATAATTAATAGACTTGAAATTCCAGTTGGTCAGTGATAAAATGGGGGCCGTAAACTAAAAAATGTCCAATGCTGTTGTTAGTAGGTTCGGAATTCATTTTTTCTGTTGGCCTCATTGCCTGTGTTGCAGGTTCATAAGATGAAAGTCTAAATGAATTAAAGTCTCACCATGTTACTGTAGCTTTGTTGGAACTGTAGGCCTTGTATGAAGCTTGGATTCCTCTGGCTTAATTAAAGAAAAAGGAACTGTCATCTTACAAAAAAAGTTTCAATCTTTGCCTACTTTGTTTATTTATTTTATCTTTTGGTTCCTGATTGAGAAAAAGTTAAATCCCAAAATTTAAAAGACAATTTACATACAATTTTTAAAATAAACAAAAAAATTAAGACATTTTTTAAGACCCGAGAATTACCTCAATTAACTCAAACAAAAAAGAATTAGTTCCAAAGGAAATATTGCCAATTTATTATATTGATCAATATAATTTTTTTAAATAGAAAATGATAATTAATTTGTTTATTATTTTTTTTTTTATATTTCTCCCAATCTCTTATTTATTCTTTTCATTAAGAAATACATTAAACTATAAATTATATAATAATAATCTTTTATATTTTATAAACTTCAAACTCTTTTTTTTTAATTATAGCACAAAATTTTTAAATAAAAAATAAATTTTAACTATTAAAAATCTTATCAATGTTTCTTCATCTATTGTCTAAGTATAATAATAATAAATAATAATAAAACCTAATTACATATAAAAAATTTTGGTGGGCGGGTGAATATTGAATATCATATTAAAAAAATATACAAGGAAAAAGTAGCAATTACTATAAAAACAGTAAAAGAAGAAGGCAAACATATAAAATGCTCTGACAACACAAATCCCATTACTGTTACTGATAAAACCCTAAATTGTAAAACCTGAACTTCTCTCAATTATCTATCTTTCCCCAAAGCCGGAAACTTTCAAGTTCCAATGACTTCCTTGGACCAAGAAACCTCCACAGAAATCCTCCATCGGGTCCAAAAGTCTCCCTCAATTCCCCTCCCCCCAAACCAAAATAGAAAGATGCCAACTTTCCATTATTTTTCTATTTGATTGATAACTAACATAACTTTCCCACTGATTTTTCAGGTGGAATTCTATTTCAGTGACAGCAACTCACCCGGAGATGATTTCCTGAGGAAGATAGTTCTCAAATCAAAGATGGCAGTATCCTTCACTACCTCACTCAATTCTTATGTGCATACAGTGGGGTATGGTATGGGTGCTTTTGTGGCCGTTGTATTGGTGTTGACACAAATGGGTTTTATGGATTATGGCTGTTGAACTTGATTTTTGAATGTTTTAGTGGTTAGCTTGGCTCTCATTTGTTCATTCTCTAAAATCAGGGGTTATATGGGGTTAGGTAAAATCCGATGGGATGATATCCCGGATCATATGCTGAAATCAGTAGCAGAGATTCTACAGAAATCTAGTTTTCTCAAAGTTTCTTATGATGGTGCAGCATTTGAATTTTTTGTAGACGTTAATTCACACTTAGAAATAGTTATATTTTGTGTATTTAGATATTATTCATAGATTATTTTGGTCAAATTTGCTGCTTTAGTTAGTTGGACTTCTGTAAAGTGAATATGTTGTTTTGGTTCCTTTTTCATTTTCTTTTCCCCTCTTTTCCCTTCCTTTTTGGTTGTGAGGGGAAGAAGGTGGGTAGGGCTGAGGAGCTATGAAAGCCTGAAGAAGTTCTGGAGCAAGTGGATGCAAGGACAGTTGCAGCCAGGCCTTTTGAGTATGACATCAAGATTCAAAATGTTGAGTAAACTGTTTCAACAGTAGCAGCTATCCAAAGGGTCTGATTGTTGCATTTTCATTGAAGAAGAGGCTAGTTGGAAAATCCGTAAAAGGCAACAGTACTGTTGAGTCAATTGCAAATAATAGAAACTTTTGGTCTCCAAGGAAAATGCTGTCAAAGATGTTGAAAACATATCTGAAGATCTTGTAGAAACTGCTGTGAAGAAGGAAACTTGCAGAAGTAGACATGAGGTCTTGCAAGAAGTTATTAATGTGGAAACAGTCAGGAAAATGCAGGAGAA
>JAIRCJ010001016.1:0-15927 GCA_020883675.1 Bruguiera gymnorhiza | reverse complement strand
TTATATAATTCAAGTCTACAAACATATTACGTAAGAAAAAGTAAATGCAATGGAATCTAATAAGAAGTTTCCTCACTCCCTTAGAGCAATATGCTTGATCCAACATTAAAACTTAAGATTGCTATTTATAATATGTCCACTAAAGTGTATTTTATACAATTGAGTCTATTACTTCTATTGTCGTCAATTAACAAATTATAAATATTATATTTTTCGCACCATTCAAAATTCTAGTGGAATTAATAATAATAGAAAAACCAAAACATTATATTTTTCAATTTTTAAATTTAAACCTTTGAAGATTTATATATAGTTAATAATCATTTGAATTTAAATTTGTCATTTTTTAATTGCCCCTTTGCCATAATGCAAGTCGAAATGATTTACAGAATTTTACTCTAGAAACATATACTTCACGAAAAATCAAATGCAATGGACTCTAATAAGAACTTTTCCCACCCGCTTAAGAGCAATATGCATTGACCTAACATTAAAAACTTAGCGTGCCATTATAATATTCATCCACTAAAGTGTTTTATACAGTTGAGTCTATCTACTTATATTTGGTTCAATTTACAAATTCAAATATTATGTTTTTCTCACCATTCAAAATCTAGTAGGATTAACAATAATTGAAAAATAAAAACATTTTATTTTTTCACTTTTAAATTTTAAACTCTTTGAGGGATTTATGCATTATGAATAATCAGTTTAAATTTAAATTTGTCATTTTTTTCATTGTCTCCTTTTCCATAATGCAAGTTGAAATGATTTACAGAATTTTACTCTAGAAACATTTTACTTACGAAAAATCAAATGCAGTGACTCTAATAAGAATTTTCCACCCCGTTTAAAGCAATATGTTGACCCAACATTAAACTTAGCAGTGCTATTTATATATTCATCCACTAAAGTCTATTTTATACAGTTGAGTCTATTACTTGTATTTTGGTTCAATTAACAAATCCAATATTATGTTTTTCTCACCATTCAAAATGCAGTGGGAATTAACAATAAATTGAAAAGTCAAACATTGTATTTTTTCTACTTTTTGAATTTTAAACTCTTGAGGATTTATGCATTGTTAATAATCATTTGAATTGAAATTTTGTCATTTTTATAATTGTATCCTTTGCCATAATGCAAGTTGAAATGATTTATAGAATTTTAGTCTACCAACATATTACCTATGAAAAATCAAATGCAATGGGCTCTAATAAGAAGTTTCCGCCACTCCTCAGAGCAACATACTTTACCTAACATTAAACCTTAGGATTACTTTTCTAATATTCATCCACTAAAGTGTATTTTGTACAATTGAGTCCATTATATATTTTTGTTCAATTAACAAACTAAAATATTAGGTTTTTCTCTCCTTTCAAAATGCAATGGGATTAACAAAAAATTGAAAAAAAAACATTTATTTTTCAACTTTTTAAATTTTAAACTCTTTGAGGGATTTATGCATCGTGATAATTGGTTGATTTAAATTTTGTTTTTTTTAATTGTCTCTTTTGCCATAATGCAAGTTGAAATGATTTCTAAAATTTGTCTAGAAACATGTTACTTATGAAAATTAAAGGCAATCGGCTCAATAAGAAGATTCCCCACTCCCATCAAAAGCAATATGGTTGACCAACATTAAAGTTTAGGATTGCTATTTATAATATTCATCCACTAAAGTATATTTTATACAATTGAGTCCATTACTTGTATTTATGTTTAATTAACAAATTAAATATTGTTATTTTTCTCACCATTCAAAATGCAATGGGATTAACAATAAATTAAAAGATCAAAACATTATATTTTCTCAACTTTTTTAATTTTGAAAACTTATAAGGATTTATGCATTGTCAATAATCGTTGAATTTAAATTTTGTAATTTTTTAATTGCGTCCTTTACCACAATGCAAGTTGAAATGATTTATATAATTCGAGTCTACAAAACATATTACTTGAGAAAAAGCAATGCAATGACCTTTATAAGAAGTTTCCCCACTCCCCTCAAGAGCAATATGCTTGAGCCAACATTAAAACTTTGGATTGCTATTTATAATATTCATCCACTAAAGTATATTTTATACAATTGAGTCCATTACTTGTATTTTTGCACAATTAACAAAATCAAATATGATGTTTTCCTCACCATTCAAAATGCAGTAGGATTAATATAAATTGAAAAATCAAAACTTTGTATTTTTTCATCTTTTTGAATTTTAAAAACTTATAGGCATTTATGCATTGTCAATAATTAGTTGAATTTAAATTTGTAATTTTTTTAATTGCCTCATTTGCCACAATGCAAGTTGAAATGATTTATATTAATTCGACTCTACAAACATATTACTTAAGAAAAGCAAATGCAATGGAGTCAAATAAGAAGTTTCCCTACTCCCTCAAGAGTAATATCCTTAACCAACATTAAGCTTAGGATGTTATTATAATATTCATCCACTAATGTGTATTTTTATACAATTGAGTCCATTATTTGTATTTTTGTTCAATAACAAATTCAAATATTATGTTTTTTCTCACCATTCAAAATGCAGTGGGATTAACAATAAATTTAAAATCAAAACATTTTATTTTTTCAACTTTTTAATTTTAAACTCTGAGGGATTTATGTATTGTTAATAATCATTTGAATTTAATTTTGTCATTTTTTTAATTGTCTATTTGCCATAATGCAAGTTGAAATGATTTACAGAATTTTACTCTAAACATATTACTTACGAAAAATCAAATGCAATGGACTTTAATAAAAAGTTTTGCCACTCTGGTTAAGAGCAATATGCTTGACCCAACATTAAAACTTAGGATTACTATTTATTATATTCATCCACTAAAGTGGATTTTGTACAATTAAGTCCAATACTTGTATTTTTGTTTAATTAACAAATTCAAATATTATATTTTTCTCACCATTCAAAAGGTAATGGGTTAACAATAAAATGAAAAGCAAACAATGTATTTTTTCAACTTTTTGATTTGAAACTCTTATAAGGATTTATGCATTGTTAATAATTAGTGAAATTTTAAATTTTGTAATTTTTAATTGCCTCCTTTGCCACAATGCAAGTTGAAATGATTTATATAATTCAAGTCTTCAAGCATTACTTAAGAAAAAGCAATTGCAATGGACTCTAATAAAAAGTTTCCTACTCCCCTCAAGAGCTATATGCTTGACCCAACATTAAGGTTTAGGATTGCTATTTAAAATTATCCATTAAAGTGTATTTTATATAATTGAGTCCATTACTTGTATTTTTGTTCAATTAAGAAATTCAAATATTATGTTTTCTCACCATATAAAATTAGTGGCATTAATAATAAATTTAAAAATCAAAAACATTGCATTTTTTCAACTTTTAAAATTTTAAAGTTTTATTTCGCATTAATGCATTGCTAATAATGAGTTGAACTTAAATTTTGTAATTGTTTTAATTGCCTTTCTTTGACACAATGCAAGTTGAAATGATTTATATAATATGAGTCTACAAACATTTTACTTACGAAAAAGCATATAACAATGGTCTATAATAAAGAAGTTTCCCCACTCCCCTAAAGAACAATATGCTTGATCCAACATTAAAAGTTAGATTGGTATATAATATTCATCCACTAAAGTGTATTTTGTATAATTTAGTCCATTACTTTTATTTTTGTTCAATTAACAAAAATTCAAATTTAAGTTTTGTCACCATTCAAAATGCATTAGGATAACAATAAATTGAAAAATCATGACAAGACATTGTATTTTTTCAACTTTTTCAATTTTGAAAACTTATAAGGATTTACATTGTTAGATAATTACTTGAATTTAAATTTTGAAAATTTTTAATTGCCTCCTTTGCCACAATGAATGTTGAATGGTTTATATAATTCGAGTCTAACAAACATATTAGTTAAGAAAAAGCAAATGCAATGGACTTTAATAAGAAGTTTCCCCACTCCCCATCAAGAGCAATATGCTTGACCCAACTTTAAAACTTAGGATTGCTATTTATAATATTCATCCACTAAAGTGTATTTTATACAATTGAGTTCCATTACTTGTATTTTTGTTCAATTAAGAAATTCAAATATTATGTTTTTCTCACCATTCAAAAAATATTGGGATTAACAATAAATTGAAAAATCAAAACACTATATTTTTTCAACTTTTTAAATTTTAAACTCTTTGAGGATTTATACATTGTGAATAATCATTTGAATTTAAATTTTGTCATTTTTTATATTGTCTCCTTTGCCATAATGCAGGTTGAAATGCTTTCTAGAATTTTAGGTCTAGAAACATATTACCCATGAAAAATTAAGTGCATTAGCTCTAATAAGGTGTTTCCCCACTCCCCTCAAGAGTAATATGTTTGACCAACATTAAAGCTTAGGATTGCTATTTATAATATTCATTAACTAAAATGTATTTTATCTACAATTGAGTCCATTACTTGTATTTTGTTCAATTAACAAATTCAAATATTATGTTTTTTCTCACCATTTCAAAACTGCAGTGGATTAACAATAAATGTTAAAACATCAAAACATTGTATTTTTTTCAAATTTTTTGAATTTGAAAACTTATAGGGATTTATGCATTGTAAATAATTAGTTGAATTTAAATTTTGTTAATTTTTAATTACCTCCCTTGCCACAATGCAAGTTGAAATGATTTATATAATTCGAGTCTACAAACATATTAGTTTAAGAAAAAACGAATGCAATGGACTCTAATAAGAAGTTTCCCCACTCATTTCAAGAGGAATATTGGTTGACCCAACATTAAACGTTAGGATTGCCCATATTTATAAAATTCATCCACTAAAGTGTACTTTAGACAATTGAGTCCATTACTTGTATTTTTGTTCAATTAACAAATTCAAATTTTATGTTTTTCTCAGTATTCAAAATGCAGTGGGATTAACAATAAATTGAAAAAAATCAAAATATTGTATTTTTCAACTTCTTTGAATTTTAAAGACTTATATGGATTTATGCATTATCAATTATTAGTTGAATTTATATTTTGTAATTTTTTAAGTGCCCCCTTTGCCACAATGTAAGTTGAAATGACTTTATATAATTCGAGTCTACAAACATATTACTTAAGAAAAAGCAAAACGCAATCAACTATAATAAGAAGTTTCCCCACTCCTCTCATAGTAATATGCTTGACCCAAGACTAAAACTTAGGATTGCTATTTTGGAGCATTGATCCCACTAATGTGTATTTTATACAATAGAGTCCATTACTTGTATTTTTATTCAATTAACAAATTCAAATATCATGTTTTTCTCATCATTCAAAATGCAATAGGATTAACAATAAATGAAAAATCAAAATATATTGTATTTTTTCATGTTTTGAATTTAAACCCTTATAGAGATTTATGCATTGTTAATACTTATTTAAATTTAAATTTTGTAATTTTTTTAATTGCCTCCATTGCCATTAATGGAAGTTTAAATGATTTATATAATTCGAGTTTACAAAACATATTACTTTATGAATAAACAAATGCATGGACTCTAATAAGAAGTTTCCCCAGTCCCTCAAGAGCAATATGCTTGACCCAATATTAAAACTTAGGATTGTTATTTATAATATTCATCCACTAAAGTGTATTTTATACAATTGAGTCCATCACTTGTATATTTTGTTCAATTCACAAATTCAAATATAATGTTTGTACTCACCATTCAAAATGCAATGGGATTAATAATAAATTGAAAATCAAAACCTTTTTTGAGGGATTTATGCATTGTGAATAAAAATTGAATTTAAATTTATTCATTTTTTTATTGTCTCTTGACATAAGCAAGTCGAAATGATTTTTAGAATTTTAGTCTAGAAAATATTACTTATGAAAAATTGAATGCAATGGGCTCTAATACAACTTTCCTCACTCCCTCAAAGCAATATGCTTGACCCAACATTAAAGTTGAGGATTGCTATTTATAATATTTACCCACTAAGTGTATTTATACAATTGAGTCCATTACTTGTATTTTGGTTCAATTAACATATTCAAATATTATGTTTTTCTCACCATTCAAAATGCAGTGGATTAGCAATAATTGAAAAATGAAAACATTATATTTTTTCAACTTTTTGAATTTTAAAAACTTAGGGGATTTATGTATTTGTCAATAATTCGTTACATTTATATTTTGTAACTTTTTTAATTGCCTGTTTGCCACAATGCAAGTTGAAATGGTTTATAAAATTTGAGTCTACAAACATATTACTTAAAATTAAAAAAAGCAAATGCAATGGGCACAAATAAGAAGTTTCCCTGCTCTCCTCAAGAACCAATATGCTTGACCCAACATTAAGGGCTTAAATTGCTACTTCTAATATTTATCCACTAAAGTGTATTTTATACAATTGATCCATTACTTGTATTTTTGTTCAATTGTCAAATTCAAATATTATATTTTCTCACCATTCAAAATGCAATGGGATTAACAATAATTGAAAAATCAAAACATTGTATTGTTTTCAACTTTTGAATTTTAAAACTATTTAAGGGGCTTATGTATAGTTAATAATTAGTTGAATTTAAATTTTGTCATTTTTTAATTGTCTCGTTTGTCATAATGCAAGTTGAAATGATTTTATAAAATTTTGCTACAAACATATTACTTATGAAAAATCAAATGCAAAGAACTCTAATAAGAAGTTTCCCCAATTCCCTTAAGTGCAATATGCTTGACCTAATATTAAAGTTTAGGATTACTATTTATAATATTCATCCACTAAAATGGATTTATACATTTGAGGTCCATTATTTGTTATTTTTGTTCTAATTAACAAATTCAAATATCATGTTTTTCTCACCATTCAAATGCAGTGAGATTAACAATAAATTGAAAAATCAAAATATTGTATTTTTTCAACATTTTAAATTTTAAACTCTTTCAGGGATGTTAGGCATTGGAATAATAAGTTGAATTTAAATTTTTTAGTAATTTTTTTAATTGCCTCGTTGCCACAATGCAAGTTGAAATGGTGTATAAAATTGAGTCCACAAACATATTACTTAGAAAAAGCAAATGCAATGCACATAAATAAGAAGTTTTCCCACTCCCCTCAAGAGCAATATGCTTGACCTAACATTAAAACTTAATATTGCAATTTATAATATCATCTACTAAAGTGTATTTTGTACAATTGAGTCCATTACTTGTATTTTTGTTCAATTAAGAAATTCAAATATTATGTTATTCTCACCATTCAAAATGCAGTGGATTCACAATAAATTGAAAAATCAAAACATTGTATTTTTTTGACTTTTTGAATTTTAAACTCTTTGAGAGATTTATGCATTGCTATTTAAATTTTGTCATTTTCAAATTGTCACCTTTGCCATAATGCAAGTGGAAATGATTTCTAGAATTTATTCTATAAACATAATCTTATGAAAAATTAAGTGCAATCAGCTCTAATAAGAAGTTTCCCCACTCCCCTCAAAAGCAATTGTTTGACCCAACATTAAAGCTTAGGATTGCAATTTATAATATTCATCCACTAAAGTGTATTCTATAGAATTAAGTCCATTACTTGTATTTTCCTTCAATTAACAAATTCAAATATTATGTTTTTCTCGCCATTCAAAATGTAGTGGGATGAACAATAANTTTCCCCATTCCCCTCAAGAGCAATATGCTTGACCTAGCATTAAAGCTTAGGATTGCTATTTGTAATATTCATCGACTAAAGTGTATTTTGTACAATTGAGTCCATTACTTGTATTTTTGTTCAATTAACAAATTCAAATATTATGTTTTTTCACCATTGAAAATGCAGTGGGATTAACAATAAATTGAAAAATCAAAACATTGTATTTCTTTAACTTTTTGAATTTTAAAAACTTATAGGGATCTAAGCATTGACAATAATTAGCTGAATTTAAATTTTGTTATTTTTTTAATTGCCTCATTTGCTACAATGCAAGTTCAAATGATTTATGTAATTTGAGTGTACAAACATATTACTTAAGAAAAAGCAAATGCAATGGACTATAATAAGAAGTTTCCCCACTCCCCCTCAAGAGCAATATGCTTGACCCAGCATTAAAGCTCAAGATTGCTATTTGTAATATTCATCGACTAAAGTGTATTTTGTACAATTGAGTCCATTACTTGTATTTTTGTTCAATTAACAAATTCAAATATTATGTTTTTCTCACCATGTAAAATGCAGTGGGATTGACAATAACTTGAAAAATCAAAAGATTGTATTTCTTTAACTTTTTGAATACTAAACTCTTTGAGGGATTTATGCACTATTAAGAATCAATTGAATTTTAATTTTGTCATTTTTTTTAATTGTCTCCATTGCCACAAGGCAAGTTGAAATAATTTATAGAATTTTAGCCTACAAAGATATTACTTATGAAAATTCAAATGTAATACACTCTAATAAGAAGTTTTCCCACTCACCTCTAGAGATTTTATGCTTGACCCAATGTTGATGTTTGAGATTGCCTTATTTACAATATTCATCCACTAAAGTGTATTTTATACAATTGAGTCCATTACTTGTTTTTTCTTTAATTAACATATTCAAATATTATGTTTTTCTCACCACTCAAAATGCAATGGGATTAACAATAAATTTAAAAATCAAAACATTGCATTTTTACAATTTTTGAAATTTTGAAGTCTAATAGGGATAAATGCATTGTCAATAATTAGTTGAATTTAAATTTTGTAATTTTTTAATTGCGTCCTTGGCCACAATGCAAGTTGAAATGATTTATCTAGTTTTTGGGTACAAACATTGAAGTTCCCAACTTCACCCTAGGATCTACTAGTTTGTGATACTGAGAGGGGGGTGAATCAGTATCACCACAATTCACAATTCGCAGGAAAGTGAACAACTTCAATCTCTTCTTAAAAGCGAACTCTTTCTCAGATTCGACTAAGGTAGATCTATTGCTACCTACTAATCACAATAGTCCCCAAAGTCACCTTTCAGACACCTTGCCTAATAGACAATTCGGATGTTCTTGTTTAGGTCTTCGTTAGGTTATGGGTTGGCTGATACTTTAGCTGCGTTCACAACTCAATTCAAAACACAGAACGTAAAGCAAATTAAGGACACACGAGATTTACGTGGTTCCGTCAACGTGACGTACATCCACGGTGGTAGGGACTCTCCCTTACCGAGACTATCCACTATACTTGAGAATTCCAGTTACAATGGATGTCTTAATCTTCTGCTCCTTTCACTATTGCAATTACTAAGCAAGTACAATACAAAGAGTGTCACTTACTGTGTCTACCCTTCGTCTAGCTTGTCTTGCCTCTGTTGAATTGAAAGGCTGCTCCACTGCCGCTTAGAAGTTCACCGCAACGCTCTCTAACCTCTCTTGAAGAAATCTAGAAATACGTTGAGTTCTTTCTGATGCTTCGCCAAATTCCTTCTCTAGGTTGTCTCACACAGCTCCTGCTTTCACCGTCTCAAGGTTTCACAGCTTGCACTCAAGCTTCTGGTCTGCCCTTTCACGTCTCACGGCCTGCCCCACGCTTCTGATCAGTCACGCCGTTGCACGTTCTGGTCTCACGCTCCTGGTCTGCTGTTTCACGTCTCTTGGCCTGCCTTACACTACTGGTTTTTCTGGTTCACGTCTCTTGCCCTGCCTCACGCTTCTAGTCTGCTGTCTTCTCTTCCGGGTGGTCTCACGGATACCAGGTCTGCTGTCTTCTCTTCCGGGTGGTCTGTTTCTTATTTCTCCTCTTGCTGGTTGTGCGTTTCTGGTTTGGTTGCAGGATGTGTTTCTGGTTTGCTTGCAGGAGGCGTTTCTGGTTTGCCTGCAGGATGTGTTTCTGGTTTGCTTGCAGGACGTGTTTCTGGTTTGCTTGCAGGACGTGTTTCTGGTTTGCTTGCAGGAGGTTGCACGTTCTGGTTTGCTCTCCCGGTGGTGACGTTTCTGGTTTGCTCTCCTGGTGGTGTTGTTTCTGATCTCTTGCCGTTCTGCTCTCTCTTCCTTTTGGCCGGTTGCTGTAGGGTTGCTGTTTATTCAATTGTGTTGGCCCTCTTCCCTAGTTTTGTCTTCCAAGGCCTTTATATACTCTCTTCCATGAAACCCTAATAGGGCTTACATGGCAGATTTACGTTCTTGCCCTTATGCTGCAGATTTACTTTCTTGCCCTTCCATGTGACTTTGCTGCCCTTCCATGTGACTTTACTCTCTTGCACACTTAACCCTCGTTGACAACAATTACAACCCATACAAGGCTGTGGGAACAACAATCTCCCCCTTTGTAATTGTTGGCAACATTCATAACAAAAGCCATTATGCAGTAGTCTTTCATAATCTTCTTAGAGTAATAATCCAGAAGCAGATGGATTACAACTCCCCCTAAATATGCACTCCCCCTTCCTTAACAGCTCCCCCTGCACTGTTGCTTCTCTCCCCTTTGCCAACCAATTACAAATCTGAAAAACTCGCAAAGTAGAGATGGAGGATTCACCTGATTTTTAGGCTTGAGGAGGCATTCGCACAGACAGACTCATTCTGTGCTTTTCAAACAGCTCTGTGGACAGAGATTTAGTTAGATCTTGTGTAGCCTCTTCAACAGATTTAGGTTCAACTTGTGAGAGTAAAGTAGTAGCTCCCACAATTCTTCTTCTTGTTGTAACTCCTGCTGATGGGTCACCTATGATCTGATTTTCTTGATGAGCACTGGTCCATGTCTTCTTTGTCTTTCTTTCTTGCACAGTCTTAGTTGCAAGAGAATCTCCTTCTTCATCTTCAGACTCACTCTTCTCTGAGTCTGAACTTACTTCTTTTCCCACTTCCTCATGTTGGTCAGATTCTTCATCTATCTTGAAGTCATCTTCTTCACTATCCTCAGCTTCTCCATTATGCGTTGTTTTCCAGTTTTCATCTATTCTCACATCACTGGAAGTGACCACTTTTCCCACTTTATGCAGAAAAACTCTGTAACCTTTTGTCTTTGCTGAGTATCCCACAAAGATGCCTTCATCTGACCTAGCATGGAATTTTCCCAAGTTTTGCTCCTTATTCTTCACAAAACATGGGCTGCCAAAGATTCTAAGATACTTGGCTGTTGTCTTCTTCCCACTCCATAGCTCATATGGAGTCTTATCAGTATTGGGCCTTAGTGAAACTCTGTTCAATAGGTGCACGACTGTAAATGTTGCTTCTGTCCAAAATCTTGTGTGAAGCTTGGATTCCAGCAGTAGAGTTCTTGCCATTTCAACCACAGCTCTATTTTCCTCTCTACCACCCCGTTCTGTTGAGGAGTTCTTGCTGCTGCCATCTGATGGTGAATTCCATGCTTCTCAAGGTAATCTTCAAAAGCTCCATTTGTGAATTCAGTGCCTTGATCTGACCTCAATACTTTGATCTTCTTTCCACTCTCATTTTCAGCCAATCTTCTGTATCTCTTGAAGCATTTCAAAACTTCTGACTTATGTGTGAGGTGCATGATGCAGGTCCTTCTAGAATAATCATCAACAAACAAGATGAAGTACCTCTCACCATTCAACCCTTTTGTTCTCATCGGCCCACACAAATCAGTATGCACAATGTCAAGCACTGCTTTAGAACTGACCTCTTTGGTCTTATATTGCTTTCTGACCTGTTTTCCTTTAGAGCATGCTGAGCAGACATACTCCCTCTCTCTCTTAAGGTCTGGAATGTCTCTGATTGCATGAGTAGTGGTCAGCTTCCTCATGTTCTTCTGTGTTAAGTGTCCCAGCCTCCGATGCCAGAGTTGATTTTCTTCTTCTTTTGTAAGTAAACAGCTGTTTGTCTTGTCCTCATCAATTACATATAAATTTCCAGCTGTTCTTTTCCCAGCTGCAACAGTATTGCCTTCTTTACTCTTTACTTGGCAACCTGTTTTTGTGAATATCACTTTATGGTCTTCATTGCATAGTTGGCTGACAGATGCTAGATTATATCTGAGTCCTTCAACATGCAGAACATCTTTCAGCTTTCCTTTTCTAATATTTACTGACCCTTGACCACTGATGTTGAGTGAATCATCATTGCCAAACTTGACTCTGCCTTCTCTTGACTTGTTTAACTTTGACAATTTACTCTTGTCTCCCGTCATGTGTGAAGTGCATCCACTGTCAAGGATCCACTGCTTATCCTTGTAGTCAGCTTTGAGTGCAATTTCAGCTATATTAGCCACCTCCCTTTTAGCTTTATATTCCTTCTTTTGAATTGGCTGGAAGATAGCTTTCTCCTTTTTCTCAGCTTTGACTACACCGCTTGTTTTCACTATGCCATTAAGTGCCTTCTCTTGCTCAGGGAGAAGTGTCATGCATCTCTTGGCATTATGGTCATCCTGCCCACACCTTTCACACTGTTCCAAGTCTCCCAATATAGCAAACTTGTTCTTTGAAACCACTGGTTTGGGCTTCCACCAACAATCCTTGTCAGTGTGTCCTTGCTTTTTACAGTATGTGCAAGAACTCACGACAGGTGTTCTCCTCTGAATTTTGTATTGTCTCCCCCTGTATACAGCATCATATCTTCTCAAGTTGGAGACATATACTGGCCTTCTCCACCAGCAGTTACTTGCCTTATGACCCCAAACTCCACAATAAAGACAGTGACCTTGAAACTGCCTCTTCTTGGGTCTAATCACAGCTTGTTTTCTTTTGTTCATTACTTGCTGTGTAGGCAACGTGGCTGGCTTCTTTGCTTGTGTGGCTTTCATTTCAGCTACCTTTTTCTCCTTCTTCTGTTCAGCCATAGCCCTTTGCTGGCTGATCTTCTTTTCTTCATTTTTGTTTGCCACCCTAGGTTGCTTCTTCAAATCCTCTTTATTCTCAGCTATCTTCTCCTGAGTCACAACCTTCTCTTTCAACTTCTGTGGCACATTCTTATTATCTTTAGGCAATGCAGCCTCAGATTGCTGCACTTTCTCTTCATTCTTCTTTTCTCTTGCAGAACTTGTTTCTCCTATCATTTCAAGCTTCTGCACGTTCTCTTCACTCCTTTTGAGTTGTTGCTGAAGTCTCAGCAACTCTATCTCCATTTCTTCAATTGTTGAAGTCCTTGAGCCAAGCTCCATAGTAAGGTCTTCACATATTTTGATATGTTCTTCAAATCTTCTCTTCAAGTCAATATGTTCAGCCCTTATTTCATCCTTTTGACTTTCAGCTTCCTCAGACTTTGCTTCAACTTGTTTTATGTGGGCCTCTAACCTTCTTATGGTTCTGCCCCTTCTGATTATCTCCTTTGAAGCTGCTTCCAACTCAGCTTCAAAATCTGGTTCTTCTTCATCAACCTCCTCTTCCTCTTCAGAGGTTGAACTACCACCTTGAGTTGATGCCATAAAGGCATGCTCATCTGATGAGTCTACATCTTCCTCCTCATCGGCTTCTTTTGTCTGGCTCACATAACTCTTGAATGAGCCTCTCTTCTTCTTCTGTGGGCTAGCAGTCTTCTTGCTGGACTTCCTTGACTTGAATGATGGTCTTCTCCATTTTGAATTCTGCTCATCATCACCATCCTCATCTTCATCATCAAGTTTCACTTTGCACTGAGAAGCAAAGTGTCCAGTCTGTCCACAACGATAACATCTCAAGGACAACTGTCCTTTTCCCTTCTTAGACCCCTTTTGAATTTCCTTGTGAAGTATGCCAACACTTCACCTTCACTTTCTTCCTCATCATCATCATCATCCTCGCTGGATGATTCTTCCTCTTCTTTTATCTTCAAGTGTTTCATAGCTTTGAAAGCTGCCTCCTTTGATACCTTTGACGTTGAGGAGCTCTCAGTTGACTTTATTCTCATCTCATATGCAATGAGATTGCATTGGAGATCATGCAGAGACATGGAATTGAGATCTCTACTCTCCTCTATGGCTGCCACCTTTGAGGCAAACCTCTCAGGCAGAATTCTCAGAATTTTCTTCACAATAGATGAGTCCTTCTTGTTCTTCCCATGACTTCTAAGATCGTTTACAGCATCAATAACCCTGGTGAAGAACTCTTGGACTGTCTCATTTTTCTGCATTCTGAGAGATTCATATCTCTCCTTGAAAACTTGAAGCTTGGCCTCCTTCATTCTGCCATCACCTTCATAGACTTTCTGCAATCTGTCCCATATCTCCTTGGCAGATTTGCAGTCCATAACTTTAGCATATTCAGCATCTGTCAATGCTGAAATGATGACATTTGAGGCCTTCCCATTTATCTCAAACTGTCTTAATTCCTCTGGGGTTGGATCTTTACCTTCTTCTGGAGGCTCAAAACCCTCCTGTACAGATTTCACCACGTTCATGCCCATGGTTGCAAATACCACCTGCATTCTCGCTCTCCACATATGGTAGTTGGTTTCGTTGAAGATTGGAACCTTCTTGCTGTAAGTAGTGCTGGTGTTGGTACCGCCGTCCATTTCTCAGTATGCTAAACAAGTTAAAACTTCTGGAGCTCTTCAAACTAGTACACCAAGCTGTTAAACTTTATCCTGGTGAACCTGTGCTCTGATACCAATTGAAGTTCCCAACTTCACCCTAGGATCTACTAGTTTGTGATACTGAGAGGGGGGTGAATCAGTATCACCACAATTCACAATTCGCAGGAAAGTGAACAACTTCAATCTCTTCTTAAAAGCGAACTCTTTCTCAGATTCGACTAAGGTAGATCTATTGCTACCTACTAATCACAATAGTCCCCAAAGTCACCTTTCAGACACCTTGCCTAATAGACAATTCGGATGTTCTTGTTTAGGTCTTCGTTAGGTTATGGGTTGGCTGATACTTTAGCTGCGTTCACAACTCAATTCAAAACACAGAACGTAAAGCAAATTAAGGACACACGAGATTTACGTGGTTCCGTCAACGTGACGTACATCCACGGTGGTAGGGACTCTCCCTTACCGAGACTATCCACTATACTTGAGAATTTCAGTTACAATGGATGTCTTAATCTTCTGCTCCTTTCACTATTGCAATTACTAAGCAAGTACAATACAAAGAGTGTCACTTACTGTGTCTACCCTTCGTCTAGCTTGTCTTGCCTCTGTTGAATTGAAAGGCTGCTCCACTGCCGCTTAGAAGTTCACCGCAACGCTCTCTAACCTCTCTTGAAGAAATCTAGAAATACGTTAAGTTCTTTCTGATGCTTCGCCAAATTCCTTCTCTAGGTTGTCTCACACAGCTCCTGCTTTCACCGTCTCAAGGTTTCACAGCTTGCACTCAAGAGTCTGCCCTTTCACGTCTCACGGCCTGCCCCACGCTTCTGATCAGTCACGCCGTTGCATGTTCTGGTCTCACGCTCCTGGTCTGCTGTTTCACGTCTCTTGGCCTGCCTTACACTACTGGTTTTTCTGGTTCACGTCTCTTGCCCTGCCTCACGCTTCTGTCTGCTGTCTTCTCTTCCGGGTGTCTCACGGATACCAGGTCTGCTGTCTTCTCTTCCGGGTGGTCTGTTTCTTATTTCTCCTCTTGCTGGTTGGTGCGTTTCTGGTTTGGTTGCAGGATGTGTTTTCTGGTTTGCTTGCAGGAGGCGTTTCTGGTTTGCCTGCAGGATGTGTTTCTGGTTTGCTTGCAGGACGTGTTTCTGGTTTGCTTGCAGGACGTGTTTCTGGTTGCTTGCAGGAGGTTGCACGTTCTGGTTTGCTCTCCCCGGTGGTGACATTTTCTGGTTTGCTCTCCTGGTGGTGTTGTTTCTGATCTCTTGCCGTTCTGCTCTCTCTTCCTTTTTGGCCGGTTGCTGTAGGGTTGCTGTTTATTCAATTGTGTTGGCCCTCTTCCCTAGTTTTGTCTTCCAAGGCCTTTATATACTCTCTTCCATGAAACCCTAATAGGGCTTACATGCAGATTACGTTCTTGCCCTTATGCTGCAGATTTACTTTCTTGCCCTTCCATGTACTTTACTCTCTTGCACACTTAACCCTAGTTGACAACAATTACAACCCATACAAGGCA
>JAIRCJ010000653.1:0-15967 GCA_020883675.1 Bruguiera gymnorhiza | reverse complement strand
AAACAAATATTGACATAACTTTAGATAATTAATATAATTAAATATAATTTAACTTATAAATAATCTAGATAAATTTATTTGTACCTTTTGGTTTGAAATGAATAAATTAATTGACATCTATTATATTATTGCTATCACATATGTATTTTAAAGCAAAGAAAATTAATATAATTGGATTTTGACCATAACTTTAACAAATAATAAAGGTAAAGGAACAATATAATTAAAGATGATTAGTAGGTGATTGTAGGTTAAGGAAGTACAAAATTTTTTAACAATACTAACTCATTACTTGAAAGAAAAAAACAATTGATTACTTATTTTATATTTGTCGCTCTATGTGGCTTCTTAAAGTTTAGCCAAATTATTTTTTTCATACTTGAATAAACTTCTATTTGAATAATTTAATTAAGAAAGTTAAAAAGTCAAAATTTATAGAGTTAAATAAACATTTATCTACCCACAACAACTTATAATATCACATGCACTATGTGATATTACCCTGCAAAAAAACAAAATATAAAAGAATTAAAAAAAAAATTAAGTGAACGCCCGATGGTCGGCCTAGCCGGCCTGCTACCTCACGTTGCCAGTCGTCGGCTCCTCCATCGCCGTCGCAGTTAAGCACTCTTTTTGTTTCGCCGTTCAACACAAAACTTGCTCTGCCCATCCTTCCTTTGTGTGTCAGTAACCCGTTTAACGTTACTCCTAGACTCTGACGATCTGCCGGGGCAGAGTTCAGAAGCAATAAGGAGGCTGTGGCTTTTTGGAGTGGGGTTTCAAAGGTATAAATTTGAAGTTGTTGGGAAAGCTGTTTTCTGTGACTCAATCTAATCTGACAAGGGCCCTCGGAGTATTTACAGACATTAGATGTCATGAGAGGAGAAGATGTGGAGAGGTAGTGTTCAGGTTCAGACCAAGGGAAAGCTAATTCGTTGCTGACTCTTAGCTAAAACGGGGTTGAGTAGGATGAGGAATTATGATAGCCTTGGTTATAATACGCCTTCTGAGCTGAGCGAGCTGGAATGGGACTTATTAGCGGAAGTGAGGGTCTCGGTTCATTGTTTCAGGGTGCCTGCATTTTTTCTGGCTTTTTTTATTATTTTTTTTAATTTATATATATATATATATAATATATATATATATATATTTTTTTTTTTTTTTTTTTTGTTTTTTTGTTTTTTTTTCTGGAGCCCTATCTGGATGTTCAGGGGGAATTTTGATGCTAATCTGTCAGGTATTCCTTCTCAGAGGCATATGTCTAGTGTGATGTTGGGAAACTTTCCGCTGGAAAGCGTGTACATCTGGCTAATTTTGGCTTTTATACTTCCTGGTTCTGAATAGTCTATTGGTTTTCTGATGCTTTGTCTCCTGGAGCTGCTGGGTTTCCTGGCTGTGGTCCTTTGGCTATATTCTTCGGGTGGATAAGTTCGATTGGCTACGGTGGGCCTGTTCTATTTTTATGTTCTTGACGGATGCTTCTACTAGGAAGTGGAACTAGTGTCTGTTCTGTTTTTTAATGATGCTGATTAAGGATTGAAAGTGTGACTGATGCTACCTTCAAGTTACAACTTTGAGTTAGGGATAACAAATCGGGGATTTTATCATAGACCTGTGATATTTGCTGTCAGCTTTGATGCACTTTTGATGTTCTGATTTTCTTTGAAAAGAAGATGATTAGGCGTCCAAGACTTGGTTTTTGAATGGATATTACCCTCTCATTTTTCTGAGAAGGATGCTTTGGAACACACATCTGCCCTGGTTTTGTTACGTGATACGATAAGGAAGCTGATTTTTTGTCCAGTTTGTTGACACTTTGCATTTCTACTTCTTTGCATTTGTGCACCATCTACCATAGGTAACAATGAGAAAAATTGAACTCTACATTGTAAGCTTAAGTTAGAAATAAAATATTTAAAATATTTTTTATTTTATATTAAAAATTAAAATTTTATTTTATATATTTATAAAATAATATTTATATAAGGAAACATAATAAAAAAAGAGTTTGCATATATGTGAATGATTTAAATTTAGGTATGGCATATGAGACTCAATGTAATCTAACATAGTGAATGAGTTTTAATTGGTCCACTTCTAATCCAAAATATTTTCAATTATTTTAGTTTTATTAGTGACTATTTTAATTGTTAGAAATTGTTTCAACAACAAAACCACTTGGTATAACTATTAGTTATTATTTTATTTATAATATTCATTTTTATGAGACATAAAATAAGAAGTAATATTAAAAGGGTTTCTTCTTTCTTCTGAAGGAGTAGATTAGTATTTTTTGTTTTTTCTTATACCCTGATTATTGAAAATTATTGGATTTAATAGGCAAAGTGTTGTTTCGTTACCTTACTTGTGGAGTGTACATCAATGAAAACATTTATCATATCTTATAAAGATAGTCATCATAATCTGCTATATTGTGATAACACGCTTATGGGGGCAAAAATTATTTTTAAGGATAGTACAATTGGATACTTTAAGTTTGATAACTCTTTTGCAACTTTATCTTTTTTGCATCTATTTATAAATTTTTTTGCATTTTTACTAATAGTTTTAAGGATAATTTTTGTTTTTACAATTATGGAGGTAAATACAAGTCAATTTGCTTCTACTACTAATCCAATTGTTTTTATTCCTTTTTGGATTCAGTTAATTTCACTTGCACCTAAGTTCTTGCCAAACATCTCCAAAATTGGAAGTTTTAATGGCTATTAATTTAATTGCTGTTATGAATGTGTTTTTCAACTTTAGATATTATAAGTTTTGCTTTGTCTTTTTTTGAACCTAAATCAAAGTTTTGTTCTGAGAATTATGATAAAATGTTTCTTAATTTTGAAACAAGTTAATAAAGTTTGTTGTTACATGATTTTCAGCACATTATCTAGTGAACTTTTTGATGTTTATTGTTCTTCAAAAGAAGTAAAAGAAACATAGGAGAAAATGAACACAAAATATATAGTGGAGGATGCTGGTACGCAAAAGTTTATTATTGATAACCATTTGTATATTCAAATGCTTGACGAAAGGAGTGTTTAGGACCAAATCAATGAATATCATAAGTTACTGGATGAGTTGAAGAATGAGAACATTAAGTTATCAAAAGGGCAAGTTGTTTCATTGAAAAGTTTTCATAATTTTAAAATTACTACAACTAGCAACTCAAATACAAAAAGAAACACATGTTATTGGAGTATATAGTTGTTCATATCCTGATTGAAGACAAAACAAAAATTTGAATGATAGGAGTAAAAGCTAAGAAGATGACATGAAAGACATAATGTGGTGGAATTAAAGGAAAGGAGACAAAAGGCATCATAGTATATAAAAAGGTATGATAATAAGTCTCAAAAGTATGATAAGCTTAAGGACTAATAATTTATCCTTTAATAAAAGAGGTGTTTGCTATGTGTGCAAAAAACTAGGATATCATACCCTTTAAATGCAGGTATAAGAAAATAATAACATACTTGCCAAACCAAATGTCAATTTGGTGGAAGCAAATATTATTGTTACCATCATTTTCCAAGTTAACATTGTTATCAACTCAAAAGAGTGGGTAATAGATTTTAGTATTATAAGGCACATTTATGGGGATAGAAGTGCATTTATCTCTTACACACTAGTACGAGATGGAGAAAAAAAATGTCTTTACGGAAAACTCAAGACAACACCTATTGTTAGTAAGGGGAAAAATCTTGTTAAGCTCGTATCTAGGAAAGATATTGTTTTTGAATGATGTACTTCATATTCCAAATATTAGCATTAGTTTGGTTTTTGTGTCTTTATTAGGAAAAGTTAGAGTAAAAGTCTCATATGTGTCTGACAAAGTTGTCATGGACTAAAATGATGTATTTGTAGGAAAGGGATACTGTAATATGATACTTTTCATTTTGAATATACTTGATGCTATCAATAATCTAATATGTCTAATTGTTCTTCTTATATTGTTGATTTTCTATGATTTGTGGTATGCTAAATTGGGACATATAAGTGATCCTTATGTTAAGAAGATGAAACAGTTTGGTTTGATCAAGAATTTAAATGGTGATATGAGTAAGTGTACGGTAT
This sequence comes from Bruguiera gymnorhiza, assembly GCA_020883675.1. Lineage (NCBI taxonomy): Eukaryota > Viridiplantae > Streptophyta > Magnoliopsida > Malpighiales > Rhizophoraceae > Bruguiera > Bruguiera gymnorhiza. Next base: position 11,884 of record JAIRCJ010000653.1, on the reverse strand, counting down.
GTCTTAAGGCCAAATCAGTCAAGGCGAGTTACAAATCAATTCATAGAGAAACTAAACTTCTTAGTTTAGTGCATTAAGATTTGAGTGATTTAAAAAATTACCGTAGTTAGAGTAGGCAAATGTTATTATGTGACCTTTTTATATGATTATTCTAGATGTACCAATCTTTTTGCTTAAGAGAAAAGGATAAGGTAAGTGACATATTTATCAAATATAAAAATGAAATAGAAACTAGTTAAATAAGAAACTCAATATCCTTGGGCTAGATAGAGGAGGAGAGTAATATTTCATAGTTGTTATATTTTGTGAAAATGATGGTATTATACATGAAATCACATCCTCTTATTCACCTAATCAAATGAACTACTATAAAGAAAGAATAAAATTTAGAATAATATAATGAATATCATAATAGTTAGTTTAGAGGCATTTAATAATTTATGGGGAAAGAAAATACTTTCCTATATATTATTTGCAAAATAAAATTCCTACAAAAAAACTAGTTAAACTCCGTATGAACTATGAAAGGGATAATATCCTAATTTGAATTATTTGAAAGTTTAGGGGTATTTCGTAAAAGTTCTTTTGCCTGAATCAAAGAAAAGGAAAATAAGTTCTAAAATTTCAAATGACATATTTATTGATTATGTAAAATATAATGTTGCATATCATTTTTTGTTATTAAAAGTGATATTCTTAAATCTAACATTAATATTGAGATTAAGAATGCAAAACCTATTTAAGGCATATATTTGCAATGAAGAAGGATCTAGTACCATCACGTGCACTTGTTGTTAAGTTAGATAGGTGTCTAGTAGTACTCTTTCTAACCTAGAACTAAGTAGAAGTAAGAGATAAAGGAAAGAAAAGACATTTTGAGGATAACTTTTGCACTCTTGTAGTAAATAATGATTCCTTGATATATACTAAAATGGTATTCTTTAATGATGCCAATTTATGGTTAGAAGTTATACATAGGAAGATTGGTTATTTAAAATAAAATGACACATAAAAACTTGTAAATATACCTGCATGTGCAAAACCCATTGGGTTCAAATGGAATTTTAAAAAGAAATATAAATATATGTATATATTGACAAATACAAAGTCAAACTTGTTAGTAAAAAGGTATATATAAAAGAAGAATATTGATTACTTTGATACTTTACTCTTATTACTAGGATTGCATTTATTAGAGTATGAGTACATTATTATCTATTTATAATCTTTTTGTTCATTAAATGGATGTTAAGACTGTATTTCTATATGGTGATCAAATGAAGAATTTACATGTTACAACTTGAAAGTTGTATAGTTCTTGACTAAAAGAAAATGATTTATAGGCTTGTTAAATCTTTATATGGGTTGAAATAAACACCTAAATAATGACATAAAAAGTTTGATAATAGTTTTATCTTTAATGGTTTTCAATTATTAGTGTTGATAAATTGTGTTTGTACAAAAGTCAAAAATGGTAATTGTGTTATCATATACTTGTATGTTAAAAACATGCTCATATGTACCTTTAATATGGAATAGATAGCCACTACCAAAACATTACTTGTATCATATTTTGACATAAAAGACTTAGGAGAAGTAAATTTTATTCTAAGAGTAAAGATCATTGGAGTTCATGCTGGTATTTTTCTATCACAAGAACATTAAATAGAGAAAATTCTTAAGAAATTTGAATATTTTGATGGCACTTGTCTTCTCTCCTTATGATGCATGTACAAAATTGTTGAAAAATACTAATAAACTTGTATCTCATTTTAGGTATGCACAAATTATTGGTAATTTGATGCATTTAATGAATTATAACACATCATGACATTGCTTATACTATGTGTAAATTGAATAAATATACATATAATTTAAACCACGATCATTGAAATGATTTGACAAGAATTTGAAATATTTATGACGTACCATGAACTATAGTATATTTTATGGTGAATTTTTTACTATACTAAAAGGGTACAGTGATACTAACTAGATTTTCAATTCAAATGAGATAAAATCCACAAATGGGTATATATTTACTCTTAAAAGTTAAGTAGTGGCTTAAAAGTTTGTTGATCAAATAATATTGTCCAATCCACCATAGAATCCGAGTTAATATCCTTGGAGAAGGTTAGTGTGGAGGTGAATTGGTTGAAGAATTTCTTGATAGATATTCCATTATGTGCAAAATTGATATCATTAGTGTCAATGCATTATGATAGCCAAGCTATTATTGTTTGTACAAAGAGCAAGCCCATATAATTGGAAAAATAAACATATTTGTTTGAGATACAAATCAATAAAGTAGTTGCTAAATAGTAGAGTAATATTATTTAAATTTGTAAGGTTAGGGATAAACTTGACTAATTTTATGACTAAATTACTACATAAAAACCTAGTGGAAAATACATTAAGGAGAATAAAACTAACACCTATAATGAATGGTTGAAAGTAATAGGAACCTAACCTATGTGATAAGAGATTCTTTAAAGTAAACTCATATGTATAATAACAAGTTACTGATTAAACCTTATGTGTATTGTGAAAATTGTAAATTTCCTTCTTATAGTGTAGATAGTACAAAAATTTTAATGTTTGAGGTTGAATTATATTCTTAATGAATTTTATAGTCTTTATGGATGGTGTATTATTGAGATGCACACTCAATATATTCAATTATATAAGAGTGGGAGTGATGCTACTCCTATGAGATCTTAAGCAATATCTCTATAGCTCTCATAAAAATAAACTAGGCATGCATATAGCCTTACAACACTCAATTGCATATAACAATACTATCTCAGAATATAATATAAAGGTAAGTTCATTGATATTTGTTAAGAAATTTTGTTTTATAAAGATTCTTAATTCACCATTGTTATGATATTATAGGTTATATATCCTAATCTTTGTTTTATAATCCAAAAGGTACTAATGATCATATATTATATTCTTATTAAAACTTAATAAAATTCAGTTTTTTAAAATATATGAGAGAATGTTAAAAATATGAGTATTTTAAAAAAAATTTATCCTATATTAAAAAATGAAAATTATATTCATATATTTATAAAATAATATTTGTCTTATACTTTGTAAAAGAAAAAAATATAAAGGGTTCATACATATGTGAATGACCCAAATTTAGGTTTGATATGGGAGATCCAATAATGACCGATGTAGAGATGCTTAGCTATTCCATGCTTGATGAAGATAAAATGCTTTTATCCCATGTTGGTAATTATGACTAGTAGTTTTATTTTTCAAATACAAGAAATAATAAAAAAAACTTTCACCCCTTTAATTTTTCTCTTTCCTATTTTCTTTTCTTTCATTTTCTTCCCTTTTACTTTGTTATCCAAACAAAGGATTAGTTGTCATTGGACTTTAGATGAATTCCTATGACCCCAGAAATCAGTTGAAAGACAATCAACATAGTGGCCTATACATAAAGACTGAAACAACGGTTTTTGTTCGAAAACTTTAAGTATATCCCATACATTGCCAATTTATAATTTAAATTTCTGAAACTATTAAACCTATAAGGGTTTTCATGAATTTGATGTTAGAATATTTCCAAATATATCTTATAAAGGACTTAGTTAAATCAAGTTATTATGTGCTATGATTAATAAGAAATATATTATTTCGTAATTATAGCTTCATTTTACCAACAGCCAATAAATCCAAATACCAAAACAGTAACGTGAAACAAGCAAGGACACCATGAAAAGCAATGAAAGAGCAGACGAGTGGATGGGGGAAACTAATGGAAGGAAAAAAAAAAACAAATCATGATTACAAGCAAGAAAAAAATATGTAACATAGTAAGAAAAATGGGTCTCACACATTTCCCTTTGTTGAATGAATGACAGACAATATCAACTAAATCTAATAGATGTTTTGGTCATACTTAATCCACTATGTGAGTAACTATAATGATGACATCATTGACTAATTTCAACTACCCCTTCCTAAACCTAAAATTTAACACTCTTGTTTATAGATTCAATTACTTAATGTTATTTGAAAATTGGACACTGTAAGTTATAACACAACGAATAGGCGGAGGGACCTGTCAATTGCCAGAAAAATCATGTATTTGGGGTTTACAACAGAAAACATCGATGTAAAAGATAAAACTGAAAAGAAAGCAGGTGTTCCCTATGTTGGTTGGGGAGAACTGCTCAATTGCCACTGCAAACTTTGGTTTAATTAAGGGCCTAATTGATGTTCTATTGCCCGCTTAACATCTACAAGGGACCAGTCAGTAAGGCAGAGAAGAAAAGCAATAAGGAGAGGTGGACATGGCTTGAACAATCTGCGGGTCTACCCAGCATGACCCTTAAAATCATGGGTTTGAAGAGTACTAATCAATATTACTTTTTGATTAAATTAACCGTAACAATATTGAGTTGATTTTCTTAAGACTCTCTTCCACTTATCTTCCTCAGTTAAGTAATAGGACTATTGATTATCAAGTAATGCTAACTAGTCCAACTTTTCTTCATAACTTTTGTTATTGAAATAAAAATGTAAATAAACAATTTATCATAATCCTATCACTTATTTATAACTTGGTTATTATCTATCCACATCATCATTTGGGACAAAATTGAAAAGCAATAATTGGACTATTTATCATTTTTCTTGATTCTCCTTGCTCTAACCTTGATATGTAGGTTCGTTGCCTTAACTTTGATTGTTATTATATTATTATTTTAATTTCTTTGTTTGGGTTTTTAGGTTTTGGTTTTTGCTTGTATATCTTCTTGGCACATTTATCTTGTTGGGGTTAGGCATCTCGTCTTTTTGCATTATGTTTCTAGGTTAATTATATTCAGATCAATTAATTCATTGTTACAAAGTATTTTCTTCTTCTCGAGGGTTTGTTCACGACCATGAAAACATTCTTATTTTAACACTAACAAGTTTGATCTGTCTTTGGCTAATGTTGTTGTTGTTGCTCTATCATAGGAATTTGGAAGATGTATTTCTTGAAGATGTCCAGGTGGATTGCCACCTAAGAGAGGAATAAAGTATTAAATTGATTTCATCCTTGGGTGTATCCATCCCAAACCAGCCAGCATATAGGAGTAATCTTAAGGAGATAAAGGAGTTTCAAAGGCAGGTTGAGGAACTTATTTTGAAAAGATATATGAGGGAAGGTATAAGTCCTTATGCTGTTCCTATCCTACTTGTACCCAAGAAAGATGGAATTTAGAGGATGTATATTGATTGTCAAACAATCAACAAAATCACTAAAAGGTGCCAATTGCTTACTTTAGTAAAAAGCTAAGTGGAGCAAGCCTTAATTATCTTGCTTATGATAAAGAGATGTATGCATTGGTATGGGTTTTGGAGACATGACAACATCACCTTTGACTTAAGGAGTTGTCATCCATACTGACCATGGAATCCTTCAAGCACTTAAAGGGGCAAGGAAAGTTGAACAAGAAACATTCCAAGTGGATTGAATTCATTAAGACCTTTCCTTACATCATTAAGTATAAACAAAGTGATGATTTGAGGGCGAATCCTTTCGAGGAGAGGGGGATTGATGGGAACCTTAGAGATGATGGGTAGAAAACTCTAAAGGATGCAAGAGGTCCATTGCACATTCCAGAAGACCCAATAACATGAGCTAAAGGTAAAAAGATGAAAGAAGTACTAAATGGACTAATTGAGGACATTCAGGCCAACTTAGCTACAAATAGTGCAAATTCAAGCATAGAAGAGTGTCAAGATCTATTAATATGATTAAAGTACTTAATGGATTAGGACTAAGTAATAGCATTCACTCTTAAATAGAAGTTCCTCCTAAATATGTGATTGTATAAAAGTGAATGTTTTATGTGTAAAAATTTGTCCTAAGTAGGAATTTATACCTCTTTAGGATTACTATTTTAACCTATAAATAGACACCTCCTTGTAAGTTTAGAACATCAGACAATTTTGAGTGAAATAAAAAGTAAGGGTTTTTTCCTCGATTCTTTTAGAACTAAAGAACTTATCAAAAAGTATTCTTCTTATGACGTTTAACTCGACTTATCACTCCAATTCCTTTCTTTTTTGAAAGTGTGATTTCTATATCCTTATTAAATACCTTAGGTTCATGTTCTTTTTGAATCTTAGGTTTAGGGTTTGTGTTATTAAAGTTTGATTTAACTTTTCTGGTTATTCTCTAATTTCTTGTATGCATTAGGTTTCTAAGTCACGTTTTTTTTTGAGGTTTTTTGCATCATTTATAAGCATTTGAAACAAAAAATTGATGATTTTAAGAAAATAAAGAAATTAGAAAGAAGATGAAATCAAAATGATATGTGCAAAAATACCTACTATCTTTTGGGATAGAAAGAAACATATTATCAGATTACCTTATGAGTTGACTTTTTCCAAAAGTTAAATTCTCATGAATGTAAAATCTATTATTATGGGACTAAGGTATATGACAATATTTAAAAAAGAAATTGATGAATTAATACAAAAGGGGCTAATTAAAAAAAAAAACTAACAGGCCATAAAGTTACTTGGCATTTTATTTAAAAACTATTGCTAAACTCAAATACAAAATTATGTTATTAGTTATTAATTATAAACCTTTTAAATAAGATATTAAGGTGGATTAAATATCCTATTTCAAATAAAAGAGATTTATTAAATAAGTTTTATGAAGTTAAAGTTTTTTCAACAATTGACATAAAATATGATTAATAACAAATTCAGATTCATGAACAAAATAAATTTATAAATAACATTTACAATATCATTTGGATATTATAAATGAAATATAATGTTATTTAAATTTAAAAATGCTCCATAAAAATTTTAAAAGGTAATAAATGAAACTTTAATACTTATCCAACATTTAGTATTATTTATATTTGTGATGTGTTAATATTTGCTAACACTATTAAATAATATTTTAAATATATTAATACTTTCTTCAATGTTATGAAAAAGGCAAGTCCCAATGTATCAAAAAGAAAAATGAAGTTATTTTTATAGATAAAGGGAGTATAACTCTTATAGATCAAGCCATTGAGTTTGTTGCTAATTTCGTTAGATGATGCTTATAATCGTGCACTTGATAACGAACAACAATTAATGCATTATTCCAAAGTTTATAATTTTTTATGTGCTATTAGAAATAACTATACACTACTTTGCTTTGCACTTATGAGGTTGCAAGATTTTATTTAGAAGATAATATTTGTCCTCGTATTATCATAAAGTTTAACTCTGAGTACAAAATTACTGAGACAAAATTGGTACTTATTGAGCCCATTGAACAAGAAATAGGCTATAGAGGGACTAAAAATTAGACTTATGCCAAATTTTAGATCAAAAAAATTATTCATTCCAACGAATGGCAAGGTGATCTCTTCGACTATAGAAAATTAAAAGAATGATAGAACATTAAAACTTTCAACTACTTTGACTATGTAGAAGTTTGAAAAAGAGCATTGTTTAATAAAAACTAACAAAAGAAATTTAGTTGATTTATTCAAATCCAAACTTGATTTGTCGAATGAGGCCTACTCCCAATCACAATGCCATTAAAGGTTGAAATTATTTATGAACAGTTTTGTGAGAAAATCACTAAGTTAAGGATAAGATATTGATTTTGCCACATGATATAGGACTACCATATTATGCCTAAGCAGGTTAATATCTTAGAAGAAGGTATCTCACGTGTACCTTGGCTGGTACGAAAAATTTGTATCTCCTGGTGGGAAAAGTTTGAGTTTTTTAAAGATGGAATGTATACATCGAAAGGAATAATTGACCTTAGTGTCAATAACACCAAACCCACTTCTCCGGCCTTAACCTTCTGTAAGATTTTGCATAGTATCACTTGTCAATGGGTTGTACAGGAAAGGTCATGCGGTGAATTTATGGATGCATTCTCATTGTCACTGGAATAATTTTGACTGCATTGATGATGATTCCTCCGTACCATGCTCTTTGTTCTCCAGAATACTTTGCTCACTCAATGCTTATTGGCAGACCAAGATGCATATGACAGAACTTGGGAAGCCCATTCCCATGTATGGGGCCAACCAAAGTATGAGGAAGAAGATTTTGGCTATTTTCATAATATAATCTTGGGATTCCAACAAGACATAGCATTTATTGTGCCTATGCAACACATATCAAAATCATAACAGACTTAATCACCACAAGAACGTTCAAATACTTATCTGAATGTAGCTATTTGACCAACGAATGGTATGAGCAACTCTTTGATGAAATAACTGCTTAGAAGTAACAACTCATCATGCCTGTGCAAATTGCATTGGATCATCCACAACTACATTTTTATACATATATATAGTCATGAAGACAGTAACTAAAGTTGAAATTAAGAGATTGAATAAGGAAACTACTACTAATAATAATAAAGAGAATAAGAAAGCATCACTAAGTATGAAACAAGTAAAAAAAAAAAGAAAAGGGGAGAAAACATCATTAAAAGTCAGCTTTAGTATCCTGTTTTGACTCTTTTCAACGTAGAAAGAAAGTAACTTTCACAGTAGAATTGATATAAAAATCTTGCAGCACATATCTCTGCTTGATAGTTTCCCTGTATGGTAGATCAATGTTAATAATTCTGGCCAAACATCAAGAAAGAACAATAAAGACCATGTCCTGTTTAAGGACTTAAAGATAATTATCTATGAAGACTCCTAGATGATTTCATTACTAAAAGCAATCGTCATATCCAAAAGTAGTCAAAGTAGAAGACTCATCCGTAATTCAGTTTCTAAATTTTTTTACTTTGTAGAGACATTTAACACCAAATCTTGCCGACACTTAGCTAGCTAGCTAAAACACACGCATGTAGAATAACAAAACTTGAAAATGATTCATCCTACACAACTGCAAGCCTAGATAAATCAACATAATCGAAGTGCAGCCTCAAAAGCAGTTACTCAGATTCTCCTTTACCGGATGACCTCCAAGGTAGAACCAACAATAGACCTTGAATAAGGCTTCTTGGTGCTCCGGCACTTCCTAATGGCCTCGGCAACAAAGTCCTGTGAGAACACGGAACAATTAACATAATCAAGCTCCTTGGAGAAAAGAAAACTAAAACAAGGAAAGCATTTCACACAAAGATTAGCAGATTTGTTTCCTAGCTCATAAATTCTCCGGTTACCAAAATCTTTGATGAAGTTTTCTTTTCCAAAACTCTTAACGAATTAGACAACAAGAAACCCAGGAAATTTCAATTTCCGCGATATTTTTTTAGAAAGGAAAATTTTACCTCCATCAAGAGCACCGTCTTCGGCGCACTTCATCCAAAGATTCGTCCAAAGGCATGCATTCAGTCTTTTGGATCCAACAATGGCGATGGAGAAGGAAGATGTGGTGCAATGGCTCGAGTAACATTACACTAGTTTGTGCAAAGATAACATTGCCCTTAAGCAACTGGTAGAGCTATTGTCTCAAAATTGATAGAGTTTCTTGATCGTGGTAAGCCAAGAGATCCTCCCCTCACTGTTAATTCCATACTTATGGTAAAGTCGAGTGCTCAGCGTGATCAATCTAGCATTCTTCCATTACCGAAGGAATTTATGAGGAAAGAAAGTAGTTCTGTGAAGAATAAGGCTAGATCTGTGGAAGGAACCTCAATTTGGAACCCCAGGGTTACTTTGCTCTATTTTGAGGATACAAATCCTAGGGAGTGGATTATGAAATGTAATATATATTTCTGAATTTGTAATATTCTAAATGAGAATAGGGTTAAGTTAGCGGCAATGTATTTGGGAGAGTAAGTTGAGCTGTGATTTAAAGGTTGGTCAGCTAACCAAACTGCTGTTACTTGGAAAAAATTTGCGGATGGCTTATATGTGTGGTTTGGTATTAGCAAGTTTTCTAATGTTGTACAGAAATTTAACAAATTAACCCAAATTGGTTCTTTGCATGAGTATCAAGAGAGATTTAGAGAGTTGAAGGCCCTTATGAAGAGTGCAAACCCTTAACTCACAGAAGAATATTTCATGTCCATCTACAAAGGTGGACTAAATGACTTTATTAAATTTGTGATGAAGATATGAGAGCCAAAATCCCTAAGTCACCTTGATGATCTATTTAAGTTGCAAGAAGAAGTGGTGTTTAGTCTTGTTATAAGGGTAAGATTTATATTGGGTCTAATGGTGGTCTAATGCAGCAGATGCTGACTAAGTTCCATAGTTTAGCCTAGGATGGGCATTCTAGTCCCAAAGCTGCTTTTCATAGGCTGAAACAATGTTTTTATTGGTCTGGGTTAAAGAAGGATATCGAACAGCTCATCTAGCATTCTGACATATGTCAAAAATATAAAAGGGAGAATGTGAAGTATCCCGAATTCTTAACAGCCTTTTCCAATTCCTACACAGGCTTGGAGGGACATTAGCATGGATTTTATGGAGGGTTTACCTAAATTAGAAGGGAAAGAAGTCATACTTGTGGTCATAGATTGCTTTAGTAAATATGGCCACTTCATTGCTCTCACTTATGCTCTTATTGCTCCCTCTGTTGCTAAGATTTTTATGGAGCAGATTTTCAGACTCCATGACATGCCTCATTCCATTGCCTCTAATAAGGACAAAGCCTTCATCAGTCTATTTTAGTAAGAGCTCTTCAAGCTTTTAGGAACAAAATTGCACCTCAACACGGCTTACTATCCTCAATCAAATGGGTAGATTGAAAGGCTTAATAGATGCTTAGAAACTTACTTGCGTTGCATGATCTTCCAAAGGCCTTTACAGTGGAGTAGATGGGTACATCTGGCTAAGTGATGGTACAATTGCAGTTACCATTCTTTATTAGGAATGCTCCCTTTGTACTCCTATTTTGTCTAGTCCATTTACTCACTCTCGTGAGGATTAGTTTGTAAATTTGGATCATAGATTATCATTAAGACATAGAAAAGTAAATAAAATAATGAGAAAGATAAAGAAAAAATGAAAAAATAAAAAATAAATTATTATTAGTATTTAATATATAATTTATATCCTGTTTTTGAAAAAGAGAGTTAACAATTAATGTGACCCTCAAACTAAGTTCAAAACTAAAAATAGTACCTTTAAGTGTACATGATATTATTGAATTTGTAAAAGGGTCCTCCTCTTCTTAAAGACCTTAAATTCAGTAACAGTATTAGTTCAGTTCTTCAATCGTTAGATCCAAGTACAAATTTTGCAAGTTAAAAACTTATAAAATATTAAAATAATTCAATGAAAAAGAAAATTAATCCTAACTGTCTAGCCAAAAGCAAAAAAAAAAAAAAGAACAAAAATCAACCACCATAATCGGGTCAATTCTTCTATAAAAGAAGTTAGCATTTATTATAGAAGAAGGGAGCCTTAGAAAAGAGTCCTTTTGGACATCACCGAGAGAAAAGCAATTGATTAGACAAGAGGAATTTTGGGGCCAAAAAAATTAATCTTTTGGCCAAATTAATATTTTTAGGTAGAGAGAGCCAAATAGAGTAATAAATGCAATTAGACATCACAAAAAGTGATAAAAGGCATTTTAAGTGCCTCATAACTCATTGTGAGCATTTAAGATAACTTAAATCATCATCAAATAACTAGAAATATATACAGACAATGACTAAAGTGGAGGAGATTATCCCTTGGGTCAGTGATATTAGAAGGTATCCACAATAGGATTGTGAGACCTTTGCAATTTTTTTAATTTTCTTTTCCCTTTTAAAGGATACAATCACACAAAAACGATTCGGATCAAACTCAAAACCACAATTTGGCTAGTGAAATAACATCGAAACCCAGTATTAATGGTAAAGGATCTAATCCATGAATATTATGCCACCGATGATTATTCAGTGTGTACCTGTTAATTACTTAGTACATAAGGGACAATAATCAAC
>JAIRCJ010000036.1:600000-810000 GCA_020883675.1 Bruguiera gymnorhiza | reverse complement strand
TCTCTCTCTCTCGCTAAATTTTTTGGTTTGTGTTAATCCCTCTTGATCCTATTAATATAACCTCATATCTGTGAGGCTTGCAATTGCTTGCACCTTTTGATTATCATCTCTGCTGGGAACAAAGCTATTGATTGTACACTGAGGTTTATGCCATTCCAAACGGAGTAGCCTTTGTATGTTGCATCTGATTACTGGAAGCAACTGGTGACTAGCCCTTCTGAGGGAGTAATATATTATCCTTTTGCCCAAAAAGACCAATAAGCACCAATTATTAGTCCCACTTCTTAAAGGCTGAAGGCATCCCCAAATGCACCATCTTTTCCTCAACGAGCATTTTATCTGTCTTCTTATACGGTTAGCATTGTTTGAAGCCTTCGTATTTGGTCAAAGTATGTGTGGAAATGGAATTTCATTCTCTACATGCATCTCATGCCTATGATCTTCTGTAAAAGCACTCCTATGTAATGCACTGGGAACAAGTCCTCCCCCCACCCCCCAGACAAAAAGAACCTCTATGGCCAATAGTCTGGTGTAATGACATTTTGGGAAGTTTTAGATGCTTGGTAGCTTGTTCTCATGTACCTCTTATGTTGTTCTAGATAAAAAAACAGGTTCAACAGAAAATAAAGCCTCAAACTCAGAAACACCATCTGTGGAGTCACAGTCAGGACAGAGAGGAGCTTCCCCTTCTCCTGGAGCTGGATTTGATTCCAACCCTTTTGATTTTTCAGCAATGGCTGGCATGCTTAATGTATGTTGTTTCCCTTTCTGATGTCATGGCTAGAAATGCCATATATGCCCTAGCAACTCTTAGAAAAGTTTCCTCCTTTTTTCTTTTCTGGCACAATTCATACATGCAAGTTTCTTCATTGCTCGTGTTTCTTGCTCCAAAATAGTTCAATCATTATAATGTCCTTAAATAAGCCACTCTTTTCTCAAAGGAGCTTTGATTTTATTGGCATAAAAATGGAATTCAAAAGTTTTTGATATGCATTCAAGATTGGCGTCAAAGTTAATATTGGTTATTCTTGTCATAATGACTAAATTAAAGAAAATTTCCTGTTGTTTGTTTATGCAAGATAGTTTTAGTTCATGATAGATGTCAGACATTCACACTTGCACTTTCTTACCTGGGTTTCATAGCCTCATTTTGGAGTTTGAACTTTCAGTCTCGTTTCTGAGTTTGAAATTTCAGTTTTACTAGCTTATGGGTTTTGTAGGACCCCAGCATCAAGGACCTGGCTGAGCAAATAGCAAAAGATCCTGCATTCAACCAAATGGCAGAGCAGCTTCAGAAAACATTTCAAGGATCAGCAGTTGATGATGGCATCCCTCAGTTTGACTCACAGCAATATTATTCCACCATGCAACAGGTTATGCAGAATCCTCAATTCATGACTATGGCTGAACGCCTTGGCAATGCATTGATGCAGGTATTGTTGGCTTTATTCCATCAGCAGTAGTAGTTTTCTTTTTCTTTTACTTGTTTTTCTTGTTTTCAGGTGCACGCATGTATCTGCCTCTGTGGCACCCTTATATACACCATTTAATGTCAATCTGGTGTGGATGTTTGCATTTTGAGTGCTTGTGTGTGTCTGTCTTTCTGTCTCTGTGTCTTTGTCAGTATGTGCATTATCTAGACTGTGTCTGCTGGGTGAAAATTTTAGTGTCATGTTTCTTCAGGAACCTTCAATGTCTCAAATGCTTGAGAGTTTTTCAAACCCTTCACATAAAGATCAGGTTGAAGAACGAATGGCTCGGATCAGAGAAGATCCTTCCTTAAAGCCTATTCTGGAAGAAATAGAGACTGGCGGTCCAGCTGCCATGGTGAGGTTGGTAATCAATTTACTTAGATATCGCTATATAATGGTGACAAGGGTATAGAAGAGGGAAACAAAATTGCGGCTTCAAAATACCTAGATGTCATTATGTAATGATTACAAGCATGAAGGGGAAAATTGTCAGCTTGTTGGTACAATGCTTCTGGCCCGAAGGTGTTAGCAAAGGTGGAAACATATGTTATCAACAAATTTTAGTTCTATTTTCCTTACTCATCAATAGACAAGTTTGGCTCCTTTAGGTACTGGAATGATAAGGCAGTCCTGCAGAAATTGGGCGAAGCAATGGGATTTGCAATTCCTGGAGAAGCAGCCACTTCTGCTGACAATTCTGCACAAGATGAAGCAGGCGAAGTAGGAAATGAGGACGAATCAATTGTTCATAATTGTGCCAGTGTTGGTGATGTTGAGGTAGGGTAAAACCTGTATGTTTCTTACTGGTTTCCTGGTAGATGCATTTATTTCTGTTTTGACTTCCTCAATTTTCATATTGAATGGCATTTGTTGGAGCATTTTGTAAACTGCCAAGCAAAAAAATGACCCTGGGCACTGCAGCTCTCTGTAACACTTCACATATCATCTCATGGCTGCTTTCCCAGTACACCCTCCAATTATGAGACTGTTTTAGAATAGTATGCAAGATAATATATGCATCAGTGTTTTTCAGTTCACATTGCATATCCACTGCTCTTTATAAATTGAAAGTTCTTTTATTTGATGGTTACATTGTTTTTTTAGATCTAATTGCAAATTAAGATTTTCTCTCTCATTGACAATTAGGGTTTGAAAAATGCGCTAGCCTCTGGTGCTGACAAGGATGAAGAAGATTCGGAGGGAAGAACAGCATTGCATTTTGCTTGTGGTTATGGGGAGGTATGATTGTTACCTAAATCACCTTACATTCAATTGTAGCATTTCAGAAAGCGTGGGCATAGGGGTGGGGTTCAAGGTGGAATCCCCTACTTTTGATTGATGATATCACTTGAAATTCTAGCCATCATGCTAATTTGGGATACTTGTGGCACAACCTGGATTGCTGCTGAACAGGATGATAAAAGTTTGAGTATTTGTAGTTGTTATAGGATCTGGCTAGAAGATGATCATACAGTTGATTTGCACTCGTCATGAGCAGAATGGTCATCTCTGTGCACCCAATCATTTATGATTTATGATGGGTGCTGGGCGCCTTCTGAGTTTAAGAAACTTGTTTTGCACCACCGTTATTTGTGTGGTTGTAAGCAGATGTGATTGAACTTGTTTCAGGTGAAGTGCGCTCAAATTCTTCTTGAGGCTGGAGCAATTGTTGATGCACTCGATAAAAATAAGAACACTGCACTTCATTATGCAGCTGGTTATGGAAGAAAGGAGTGTGTAGCTCTTCTCCTGGAAAATGGTGCTGCTGTGTAAGTCAATAACTTTTACTTGAATGAACCTCATTTATTGGCTTACCTTAATGCAAGCTTGTTGCCTCTAATCTATTTTTGGCTCCTATTGTAGCACTCTTCAGAACATGGATGGCAAGACTCCAATTGACGTTGCCAAGTTGAACAATCAGCATGAGGTACTGAAATTGCTTGAGAAGGATGCGTTCCTGTAACTTGAGGGTAAAGTCCAATGTCCATACCGGGCTCTGCCATGTTGTTGGCACTTCTGTGTGTTGGCCCAATATGCGGTCTCTGCTGTACTTCCTGTTGTCTGATTGCTATATCTTCATGATTTCACAGTTAGTAACATAATCAATGTGCCTCTCATGCTCTTGGATTAAATGGGCGTGCTACATTCTTATTTTAAAATCCTGTTTTAGCACTACTGTGATAATGCCTGCATTTATCGGTCAGGTGACCACTCTGTTCCCTGTTTGATTGCCTTATTCTAAAAGTTGCCTTGCTATCTGCGGTACAATAAACTGAGTTAATTGATCGAAGGATGCAAGTACGAACCACTGAAGCATAATTCATGTAAATTTGATTATGTTGTTTGGGATGAGCATCTGTGGAACAGACAGCACTAAATTTCTGTTCGTGCGAAATGTCTTTTAGCCCACCTTCATGCTTATGTAAGCCCTCATCATCGAAATGGCTTGCACTTTGACATCCGGAGGGATGGTGGTGAGTGGGTATCGTGCGTTGAGAGATAACCGAGAGAGAGAGTGTTGAGATATTGGGGGAAGACGAGGAAGTAAAAAACTCGTGCAATTTCGGTGCTGGTTCTCCTTTAGTCCTAGTTAAACTCTGCGCTTGAAGTGCCACCCGCTTAATTTAATCGGTGAAGAAACAACGTGGTGGGCGGCAAGCTAAGTTTCATGGGGTTTCAACAATAATAAAAGTTAGCGTACAAAAATATTAGCAATACAAATCGAGTTAGATGCGTTTATGGAGACGCCAAAGTCCAAATGTTCGTTGTTTTGGGTCAAACAAAGCCGAAGCGTTTTGGTAGAAATTGAACTGGTTAGATGAAGGATTGTGGTGGCGGTGACCAACCATCCAGGTTGGTTCTCCACAAACCCTTACCAGTATCATGCCGTGCATTCATGAGTAAATATTTAAGTTGGGGAAACTTGGGAGAGATCTAAAGACCGTTAGGTTACAGAGAGTAAGTTTGAAAGGTAGTTAGGCCACGGGTACTCTTGCTTTGTCATTTTGTTCACGTTAGGGTTTCTTGTAGAGTCGTGCGTTTTCCGTCATTTACAGCAACAATACAACACCATCACCAATAATAAAGTCTAATTCCAAATTTCGTTAGAGTAGGGTGCAAAACTCAATTTTGTTATTTTGTAAACTGAATTTCATGGAAGATGTAAGTTTCTAGCCGTTAAGATTTTTTTTTTTTTTTTAACGAAAGAATTTATAAAAAAAAAAAAGGAGAAAGATTGAGCTCAAGACGAGGATCATGAGTTGCTCTGATGTTAGCAGCCACCAAACGGTCGTAGCCACCAAAAAGATCACCTCATTTAGTCAGCAATGGTGGTGGTAATAGTATTCCTTTTTATACATTCAAACTTCACTTCTCAGCTACTCGTACTCCTTGCAGCACCGCACAGGGCACAAGTGAAAGAAACTGCAGTCCCCTTTCCATCACTCAGACCACAACCAATAGTGTTCTTGAATCCACTCTATTTCCCTGGCTTCGCATTTCGAGAAAAGCAAGTTATCATCGCTGAACTCTACTTACTTTTCCAAGGGGAAGGAAAAAAGAAAAGGGGGTAAGATTTGCCTTTTATTGTAGGTGAGATTTAAATCGCTACTACTTCTTTATGATGGACTTGGTTTTCCTCTTGAGATCCAAGGATCCATCCAAATACATTAGAAAGTTTCAGAGGTCACACGGGAGAAAATGTAGCTTCGGAAGAAATGAGTGTTTTTAAATCTTTATAGACATTGTGATACAGAGGACCAGGATGATGAGAGAGGGTGAATTGGACTTCTTATTTGTGCGCTATTGTCCAGGTCCATAGATATTGCTTATGCGTTTGCACACGTCTTTAATTGGTCCACATCTATCTGCATTACACTCCCTACCATCTGTACTTCCACAAATATAATTTATTAGGCATCATATTGCCAGTGCGCGTAGGGATACCTTCAGACTCCAGACCCAGGACATTTGATTGTGTTCTCACTCCAGGTTTTGAGGCTCTTGCTGTACCATGGCCGATGACCTGGAAAACCCATTGCTTGATCCCGAGAACTTCAACAGAGAAGGAATCGATTTGGTGAGTTGTGTATCAACAACCATTTCAAAAGTTGAGTATATTTCCAATTGTACTGAATGATCTCTGAACTTGATTGATTTCATAGGAACGCTTGCCATTGGAAGAAGTCTTTGAGCAGCTTCGAACATCACGGAGGGGACTTTCATCTGAAGATGCGGAAGCTAGATTGATGATTTTTGGCCCAAACAAACTAGAAGAGAATCCAGTAAGCAATACATTGAGAATCTTAAGTTTTGCCTGAAGTAATAACTATTTCATGGTTGGCTTCACACCTACCGATTCTCTTCACACCTATTAAGTAAGTAACAAACGGAGCCATGCACACCACAAGTGAAAAGCGAAAAGCAGCCTTGCTCTGGACTTTTTCAAGAATTGAAGCGTCTTCCATGATATACTCACTGCAGTTTTTTAAACATAAATGTTTACCGCGGATGAATTACGGATTTTGCACCAGTCGTAATGGTGGGCATCCACTTAATAGTTAAATAATTCCATGAGGGACTAAATTATAGAAATCTATAATATCTATGTGCAGAATCAATTACTTCGAGGGCCCCGTGTTCCAAAATATCCATGTTGTATTTGCTGAATAATGTGCCGCGTAAATTCTTTGGTTTATTTGCTTATATGGGAGAGGATAGTCAGTTGACCTCCATCCGGGAAAAGCATTTCAGCCCAAGTGACTAATGATAGAATTCGGCTTGATTAGCATTGCCCTGCATTATTATGTGTGGCAGGAGAACAAGTTTTTGAAGTTCCTCAGTTTTATGTGGAACCCCTTGTCGTGGGTTATGGAAGCCGCAGCAATAATGGCAATTGTCCTGGCCAATGGCGGAGTAAGTGGCTGTTTTTAGCGGTGCAACTTTTTCCCCATTTACATCGCATACGTCTCTTCCCATTGTCGATTAATTTGCAAGTACGACAGAAAAAGATTCTTCCATTGCATGTCTTTTATATGGTTCAAGCGCGGTGATCAATCTTTGAACTGGATCGTGCAATGGCATTTCAGGGGCAAGGACCCGACTGGCAGGACTTTGTAGGGATTGTTT
Organism: Bruguiera gymnorhiza; assembly: GCA_020883675.1. NCBI lineage: Eukaryota > Viridiplantae > Streptophyta > Magnoliopsida > Malpighiales > Rhizophoraceae > Bruguiera > Bruguiera gymnorhiza. The sequence continues at coordinate 803,401 of JAIRCJ010000036.1, read as the reverse complement.
GCCTACTGTTTATCAATTCAACCATCAGTTTCATAGAGGAAAATAATGCGGGGAACGCTGCAGCTGCACTCATGGCACGTTTGGCTCCCAAAACAAAGGTACCTACATGTACTTATAAATCTATCATTTATGAGCCTCCAACAAGTTACAAGCGCTAAATGCTCCTCTCCTCCCCGCCGCTATGCCGTGCTAACATCTAAGATGGTACACCAGACCAATGATTTAATGACATGTCATTTGTACCTTTGAGTTTAGTGTCCACAGAGTGAGAAGATTAGTGAGTACGACTAAGTAATAAGCTTGGTAAATCAGTTTGGTGACATGGCATTTCTTCTCACCTGCTACGTTTTTCCTTCTTCCTCTTCATTTTTCCGCCCCATATGAACTTGCCAAACCAAACCAATAAAATGAATAGAAGAATGAAATGAAATTGGTCCACTCTATTTTGAGTTTTTTAGTTAAAATAAAAATAAATATACAGCGAGTTCACGATGAGAGGGGAAAAAAAAAAAAGAAAAGAAAAAGAAGCCAGAGCATTTGGAAATTGAAGGGGAATTTTGCCCGCCTTTACTCTTTTCTAGGAATTCTGCTTGCAGTTGCGAGAGAGAGAGAGAGTGTGTGTGAGTGAGTGAGTGAGTGAGTGAGTGGACCATGTGTTTGTGCAGGTCCTCAGAGATGGACAGTGGCAAGAGAAAGACGCAGCAGTTTTGGTCCCCGGAGATATTATTAGCATTAAGCTCGGGGATATCATTCCCGCGGATGCTCGACTGCTGGAAGGAGATCCAGTAAACGTTGACCAGGCAAATTCATTTTTTCTTCTTTCTTCTTTATCAACTGTTCTTGTATATGATACCGAGATTTGCTAATCCCTAGGTTGGACTGGATTGGATCGGTTCGGATCGTATTACTTTTACTAATATGATTATATCATTATCGTGTAACTAGAGGATTTTCCGTGCAGTCAGCTCTCACCGGAGAATCTCTCCCCGTCACCAGGAAGACGGGAGATGAGGTTTTCTCCGGTTCAACCTGTAAGCACGGTGAAATTGAAGCTGTTGTCATAGCCACTGGAGTTCACTCCTTCTTCGGGAAAGCAGCACACCTTGTTGACTCAACTGAAGTTGTTGGACATTTCCAGCAGGTAATTCTCATTAAACAATTATCAACTTTTCGCCGGTTAGACTCTGCCTCGAAGCTGTGTCCACAGGTTCTAGTCGAGCCCTTTTCAGACTCACTTGTTAGATGTTCACTTTCTTTGGTGCTGGGAACTGAAATTCAAACTAAAACGTTATTTGAATGTGCAATGGATGATTTAAAATGTCTTGTGGCAGGTCCTGACCTCCATTGGGAACTTCTGCATTTGCTCTATAGCTGTAGGAATGCTGCTCGAAATTATTGTCATGTTCCCTATACAACATCGCTCGTACAGGGATGGAATCAACAATCTCCTTGTTCTCTTAATCGGAGGAATACCCATAGCTATGCCGACAGTGTTGTCTGTTACACTTGCAATCGGTTCTCATCGACTATCTCAACAGGTGCAAATCTTAACAGCTACAAGGGTGCAAAATAGTCATATTTTTTGTGACATGAATTTCTTGTGTTTCCACAAGAGCAAAACCCTTGGGGAGATTGGGGGTTTAAATCCTAACTTCCTCAAATTCCCACATTATATGGTTCTTAATACCTATGTACCAAAAAGGGAAAACTGCTTGTGTTTATCATCTCATATGAGGGGAAATGAAAACGAATGCAAATGGGAATGTAGCAATATCAAAAAAAGCCTATGGTCCCAAATTTAACTGGAGTCGGCTATATAATCTATTATCGTGTTCTATTATAAGCTGAGTTTCGTTTGAGATGCAACTGTTCTAAATCTTTCATAACTAAAGGATTCCAAATCAACTTAAAGTCGTTTGGTCCCTCTCCCCTTGGCATCTATCTGGATTTGGTCACCCCTCTTAATTGGAGCATTTGTAGGTCTATAGTGGACACGTCCAAATGAACATAAATGTCACTTAGCTTATCTCTCATTGGTGATACACTTAGATTTTGATTTCTGTTATACTCAGTTTTTGGACTTGATATTTCTTGACAGCTGAGTGAAAATTTTGCAGTCACACAAATCTCCAGTTGCACATGTTTACTTAGCCATCAAAACCCTCATCATATGTAGAATGTCATGTTATGTATTCCATTGCTCTAGACAGTAGAATCTAGATAACAAAATTGGTCACATTGAGCAACCTCTACGCCATTGAGAACATGCAGATGGGAATGCATATTGTTAAAATTGCAGAGCCAATCTTTAAGATCATCGACTTAATGTTCTAGACTTCTAGAAAGTCGCTACTAAAGCATGTAGCAACAACCTCAAATCCTGTTGCTGACATTCTTGCAATCTCTTGCTTATGTTATCATTTTCAGGGTGCCATCACTAAGAGGATGACTGCAATTGAAGAAATGGCAGGAATGGATGTACTCTGCAGTGATAAAACTGGAACACTTACCCTTAATCGCTTGACAGTTGATCGAAATCTTATTGAGGTAAAGAGGCTCATTTCATGTTAGTTTACCTTCTCTTTTGGATTTACTCAAATGAATTGTTAAAAGAAAAAAGAACATAAATGTTCACTGTCATTTCTGTCTCACTTCAAACTGCTGTAAACAAGACTGATGTTCAACAGCATGATGACTTGTCTAGCTTGATCTGGGTGATGTGCTAGGCAGGAACCTCTACCTGAATCTATAAGAGTCAAGGTGATGCATATGTGGAGGCAATGCATAAAAAGGATAATTGCACGTGAAGCCCATTTTATTTTAAGTCTTCTGGAATTGAATTTGTTCAATGAAGTATGCTTGGAACTATTCCCATAGAGGACTCTGTGCGTGGGGGAATGTACTGCTTGATAATTATCCTGATCTTTGTTTTTATGCAGCAGTTCCATTATCATTCTTTATAGTATATTAAACAAGACTGCCCTGAATGTTGAGTAATGAAGATGTGTTGGTTCAATCCTTAAAAAGATAAATAATTGGTCATTTGTCAAACTGAAATCTCTTAGAATACTGAACATAAATGGTTCGGCAACCAGAACTTTACTTTATAAAGCTGGTCTTTTCATTATGATTTCTTTTTATAGCATCTAGATCTTAGGTAATTCTACTCTTTGCTTGTCTACCCCAATCATCAATTTCTATTTTCTTCAGGTTTTTAACAAAGATATGGACAAAGAAATGATTGTCTTGCTTGCAGCGAGGGCATCCAGGCAGGAGAATCAAGATGCTATTGATGCAGCTATTGTTAACATGCTTGCAGATCCAAAGGAGGTAGATGCAGAATATGAATCCAATTTCTTAATCTTCCCTCTGTCTGCATTTGGGCCAAAAATGATTTCACCTTCTTCCCTATAGGCACGTGCAAATATCACAGAACTTCACTTTTTGCCCTTCAATCCAGTAGACAAACGTACTGCCATCACATATGTTGACTCTGATGGTAACTGGTACCGGGCCACCAAAGGAGCTCCTGAACAGGTATCTGCCTGTTGAACCTTTAATTTCATTTGACTCTTTTCCACGAAGTTTTTTCTTCCCTCTTTGAATGGACATATTGGAATTTGGAACAAGTTTGAGACCGCAATGAGATAACATCACCACCTTTTGCTGGATTATTACTGATGTTTTTAGTACTCAAGAGCAGAGAACTTGAGGGGAGATTGGGGGTTCAAATCCCAACTCCCTCAAATTCCCACAAATGTAGGCTTCAATTCCTATGTACCAAAAAGTGTTTTCATTACTCATTGGCATGTACTGAAGTTACAAGAAATCCAACCACTACTTGTTGTGATACTAAGCTAAAATCTTATAACAGCAGACAGTATAAGCAAGCTGGAACATTTTTTTTTTGCAATTTACTTATGATTTTATGATTATGGAGTGCAAAATTTAACTATACAGCTTTCTCTTCTCTTTTTATTATCCTTAATATCAGATTCTAAATCTGAGCCAAGAGAAGAATGAGATAGCTGGAAAGGTTCACGCCATCATTGACAAATTTGCAGAAAGGGGTTTGCGATCTCTTGGTGTTGCATTCCAGGTAAGACATTGCATCCCTTTTTTTTATGCCTGTCGACCGGAGGCTTGTTAAACCAGCCAAATATTGGATTTTCAAAGATATAATCACTGAAATCTGATGAGATGAAAAAGACTTGAGCTTATGTTTGGAACTAAAACATCAAAAGAGGCATTAAAAATTTTCTTGATTTTCTTTTTGTTTTTTTCTCCGTATAAATGTCCTTGTAGGAGGTTCCTGAGAAAACTAAGGAGAGTCCAGGAGATCCTTGGAAATTTTGTGGGTTGTTGCCATTGTTTGATCCTCCAAGACATGACAGTGCTGAGACAATCCGTAGAGCACTCAACCTTGGAGTATGTGTTAAGATGATTACAGGTAGACCCAAGTTTCTGTTTATATTTCTAGAACTTTCATAATTTTGGTGACTGGTAGATTCGTTCATGTAGTGAGATTCATTGAATTGATAATAAGTTTTTGCTTTAAATTGTTTATTCCAAGTTAACATCACATGCTTGAAAGAACCCCAAGAGCATTTTATATTAAATCAGTCCTGATTCTTATGCCTCATTAATTATCAATCACTATCAATGTACAGTACAAGCAAGTGCAAGAATTTACCTTCTACATGTCACTAATTTGGCCTAAAGTCTTATACTTCACTGCATGTTTCTTGATGCTCCTGTTGCCTGTCATAAATGTTGAGGAAAAATAACACATCAATTTGCTAATATAGGTGATCAGTTGGCTATTGCAAAGGAGACAGGAAGACGCCTTGGCATGGGGACAAACATGTACCCCTCTTCATCACTCTTGGGCCGTGACAGGGATGAAAATGAAGCTCTTCCAGTGGATGAGCTCATTGAAAGGGCCGATGGCTTTGCTGGTGTATTTCCTGGTAATTGAGTTAGATGCAGAACCTTGAAAGCTTGTAGTTCCTTTTCACGATGTTTTTATTGGATGTAACTAAATGAAACAAAAGCCTGCTTTTTGGGAATCAATAATATGACAGTGAAATTTAAAAAGATCTCCTGGATATTGAGACAACACTTCAACATTTTCTAGAACTTGGTTACGATTCATACATTGAGATCTTGCCTTGAAGTGTTTCATTAAAGAGAAGGACAGGTTTTGTGGATTTTTCATTATCCTTAATCAGTACAAAACAGCTGTCAGTTATCATTTCTAGACTCTTTAAAAAAATCTCATTGTCATCTCACAACAGAATCTTTTTATCAATCCTCTCAACATACCCTATTTTCACTGAAATGTTGGTATATGTACTAACAGTTTTAGAGATGTGAATTTCTGTTTCTTCAACGTTTAATATTTCCCTTAACTGTATTGGGCTATAGACATGTTGACAGTATAGTGGCCAGAGCTTTTAATTTGTCTTGCAGTTAATTGCTGTCTAGCATTTGATAATTAATAATCAAAGTGGCTAAGATAATCAAATTCTTGAATACAGATTTAAACTCACATTCTTTTATTTTCATCTCATACTGATTCCATTCATTGCTATATAACTTCCAGAGCACAAGTACGAGATTGTCAAAATTTTACAAGAAAAGAAGCATGTGGTTGGAATGACTGGAGATGGCGTTAACGATGCACCTGCTCTGAAGAAAGCTGATATTGGAATAGCAGTGGCAGATTCTACAGATGCTGCAAGAAGCGCTGCTGATATAGTCTTAACCGAGCCTGGCCTTAGTGTTATTGTTAGTGCTGTCTTAACTAGCAGAGCCATATTCCAAAGAATGAAGAACTATACAGTTGAGTACTAACAGTTTCTTCTGCTCATGCTAATAATTGAAATTATATGTGTGCACTTCGGGATCTACCAACATGGCATGCCCACTACAGACAAATGGAATTGTGGTCTCATATAGGATCCACTCAGATTACTGGTTTATTATTTATGAACTTCTTTGAATGAGTCATATGGCCACCATCTAACTTTTGAGGTAAAAAGAACCTGGGTCCATGTAGCTTTTGAGGCCTATGCCAATAACCATTCAAAGTACATGGTGATCTGGGCAATATGAGGATTTTAGTCTTTTTGCTAGCGTGCAATATGCCATTAATTTCCTCTCATATCTAGCTTCAGTATATTTTATCAATGTGGAAATTGACATTCCCGCCTGCATGTGCAGATATATGCTGTCTCCATAACCATTAGGATAGTGGTAAGCTGGTTGTCTTGTACCTGTTTCACTTTGTTGTCCAATTTTATAGATTGGATGCAGTAACATTTGAGTATCTATTTTGCATAGACACTTCATAAAGTTTTGATGAATTTTTTTGCAGCTTGGTTTTGTGCTCCTAGCGTTGATATGGGAATATGACTTTCCACCTTTCATGGTTCTAATAATAGCAATACTTAATGATGGTAATGTTTCAGACCATGACACATTTACCTTGTTCTTTTCTTCCAAGGTGACATAGATTAACTTTGAAAATGTTATACCTTGTATCTTCCCATTTCTGACAGCTGTTAACAGCAAATTTGCCTGACAAAATAGGCGAGTGCATAACCTATTACTTGTAAAAGTAGTAGATTTGACAGAATTGTTATTGTTTGACACAAAAGCTAAGATAGTTACGATCCTTCTCATGAGTGAATCTACAAACTGACACTAAAGAATTTAAGATCCTTCTCATGAGTGAATCCACAAACAGACACTGAAGAATCAAAGAAAGGGCTGAGTGACAACAGAAACTAAAGAATTAAGGAAATTCTGAGTGATAACTGCCTAGATATAGGGCCTTTTATACTGTTTGCATTCCAATGGAAAATGACTGTAGTCAACAGCTAGTAAAGAGTTTGTGTTGTATCCACAAACTAACACGAGGATTGGTCTTGTGTGTTTATAATAGGGACTATAATGACTATCTCCCAAGACCGAGTAAAGCCATCTCCAAAGCCTGACAGTTGGAAGCTCAATGAGATATTTGCAACTGGCATTGTCATCGGCACGTATCTCGCTTTGGTTACTGTGCTGTTTTACTGGACTGTTGTGTCAACCACTTTTTTTGAGGTACTATCCTTTATCCTACTTTTTGTCTATTGGTTTATTGCAGTCCAGATTATTTGTGTGTTCTGCAACTGATTCTTGGTTTTTAACCATCTAATGGTGCAGACTCACTTCCATGTAACGTCTATATCCAGCAACACAGAGGAAGTTTCCTCTGCTGTATATTTACAAGTGAGCATCATTAGCCAGGCCCTCATATTTGTCACACGCAGTCAAAGTTGGTCATTTTTAGAAAGGCCTGGAACACTCTTGATGTGTGCTTTTGTGGTTGCTCAACTGGTAAAGATTTATTACTGCATTCTAATGTCTTGTTTCTTTATATTTTATTGTTGGGCAAAGAAAAGATGCAGAGGCTCAAACCACTTCTGAGATAGTTGTGTTCTTCATGTTTAGGTGGCTACCTTAATCGCTGTCTATGCACATATCAGCTTTGCTTATATTAGTGGCATTGGATGGGGATGGGCTGGTATTATATGGCTATACAGTTTGATATTCTACGTACCCCTGGACGTTATTAAGTTCGCAGTTCGTTATGCATTGAGTGGCGATGCATGGAACCTTCTATTTGATAGAAAGGTGAGAACTGATAGTTTTGATATCACTGGTGTTTTTCATCTCTGGAAGAATAACTTTGTCTTAAAATGGATTTTTGGCCTCGGCACTTTGTTTGGCTTTCCTACAGACTGCTTTCACTTCAAAGAAAGATTATGGGAAGGAAGATAGAGCGGCTAAGTGGGTTTTGTCTCAGAGAAGTCTAAGAGGGTTGATGGCTACAGACCTCGAGTTCAATGGAAGGAGATCTTCTTTGATTGCTGAACAGGCGAGGAGGCGTGCTGAAATAGCCAGGTACAATGAAACTTAAAAGCAATCTAATGATTCCTATTGGCAACTTTTGCATTATTATTGGGATTTGGTTCTGATTTCACCCAAATTATGTTTCCTTTTCTACAAGCTAATGCTTAAATTGTTAACTCACCACTGATCTTTGCAGACTAGGGGAGATTCACACCTTGAGAGGGCATGTTGAATCAGTAGTGAGGCTTAAAAATTTGGACCTGAGTATGATTCAAGCCGCTCATACTGTCTGAAGCCTTGACATGACAATGTTCTTCTTTCAATTTCCATGTGAAATGGCTCGGTCCAGCTTGGTCCAGATTTTTTTTCAGTTCTTTTGGTCTCAAGGGTGAAGGGTAAAGTCAAGAGAGGATTCACTCATGCCAGCAGAGTTCATATGGAAATGTAATGGTTGCAGTGTCTTGGTCCGAGGGGAATTTTCTTTGCTTCTTTTTAACTTGAGAGCCAGTAGTCAATATGTTGCACAAAAGAGAGAGGTATGTCTGATCTCATAAAACTGTGTCTGAAACAGCGAGAAGTAAATCTGTAATTAGATATAGACATTCAAATTTTCCTCTATGTAATAATTGGTCGATACCATAAAATTTAATTTTGACAAAATTGAATTAGTGGGCCAACTACTTGGAAGGAGACATCTCTGCCTTTGACTTTTCCTTTAGCTCCTGCAGCTTAGCATCCTGGATCTTGGTTACAATAACTTTGCAGGTAACTTGCCTGCAAGCCTTCACTCGTGGATTTCTCTAACTGCTATTAGTTATTTCCTGACATATAGGCGCCGCGATATCTGTCTAATCTCTCGATTTCTAGCAATAAATTGGCCAACACTGGGGCGCTCCAAATTCTGACGGGTTGCCAAAGCCTCGCCAATCTTGTTTTGTCTGTCAATTTTATCAATGAAGTTATACTAGATGACGAAAAAGCGATAGACTTGAACTAATCCCAAAATCTACACGTCTCAGGCCTAGGTACTTGCGAATTATCTCGTTGAGTGCCTGCCTGGCTGGTGTTAGGATCTAGTAGAAAAGAACAGAATGTGTAGAGAGATTGTGTGAGAGAGAAGAAAGAAAGAAAAAGAAAGAGAAAGTAATTGTGAGAAGAAAATAGAGATAGAAGAAAATGAGAGAAGGAGAGAGACAAAAAAAGAAAATAATTGAAAGTAAAAAAATACAAAAGCCTCACCTATCTATACGTATAAAACTTTAATAGACTCTCAATTACATATTACCCATTTTATTATTTTATACATGGATCCTAACAGCTGGCCAGGCTGAGGAACCTAGAGGTATTGGATTATCCAAAGCTCCACCGCCTCTGTAAGCCCTGGTGGCCCTTTTCACTTATGATGCCGAAGGTTGCTAGACAAGTTCCAAAGAGCTCAAAGGTGAAGGAGAGGCGTTTTGATTAATGCCATAATAAACACATTAGGCGATCTTTAGGGGTTTAGGATTCTTCGAGTTTTGATTCCCACCCCTTTCCTTTTTCCTTTTTCTTTTTCTTTTTTCTTTTTACTGTTGTTTTCCAAATAGCAGACGGGGAAAGGGAAATCCTGACTGGTGAGTGGTGACTACTACTGTGCTACTAACTTGCATATTCCCATAACCTCCTGCATTATGCCATTGAAGTTTAGTTGAATGGACGTCTACACCCCTCACCACACTGCATCGGATAATGTGATGGCACACAATTAAACACGCACACACGTTCAGTTAGTCCCATTTTGTCTACTTTCTTATAACGCGGAGCCACTTGTTCCCATTCCCCTTGCTTCCCCTCCCTGCAACAGCAGAAGCACACAAAAGATCCAACATTTGTTTCTTCAACTGCAATAATGCTTGCTCAACAATACAAATATTAACACTCAACCCTCATCTGACAGTTGGAAGACTGGATAGCTATGTGCAACGAAAGGAAAAAAGCAAAACCAACAAAATGATATCATCATATACACAAAGGTGCATGCCAGTCAATTTTGGCACCAATAAGTGCTCGAAGAATCAGCCCTTGAAAAAAGTATAGAATAGGCTCAATCCATGAATAAGCATGCACCTACACTGCTGGGTCATCGCAGCAATCAATGGTTTATAAAAAGGAGCCAACATTCCGTATTAGTTTCATTTGCCTTCCACCATGAAATTGGGCATTTCACCTTGGCAGAGGTACTCATCACAAAGAGATGCCGAATCCCAGTCCTTCCGCAGCCGCAAGATATCCTCAGTAAAAGTCGATCCAGAGGATCCAATGAACACAGTAGACATGGCACAGATTGTCTTATCCAGCATGGCTTCCACCTTCAAGATAATATTTAACAAAAACATGTAAACACAGAATCTTCATGCAAGAGAAAAGACTTAGCACTAGATGACAACAAAACTTGCTTCATGCAAGCATTACTGGTGGTTCACAGGTGTGGTTCTCACGAATTCTTGGCTTCAAAAGGTTTCTTTGCATTGTCCAAAAGCACCAAGCTAAATCAAATGCCCAGAAGAATTACCTATTTCTGTGGTGAAAGGGAATTGCACCCCCTATGAACCCTCATTCTAATGATGTCCAAGATTTCCATTTCTTCTTGGAAGAAGAAAAAAAAACAAAAACTAAAAAGGATAAACAGAGAGACTCTATGAATCCAAGAATTTCCAGAACACCTGTATTTCTTTCTTTCTTTTTTTCTTTTTATTTTCATTTCCTGCAAACCATGTGAACATGATGATATGAATACATAACCATGAGAGAGGTAAATCTGCCTACACCCAGCTAACATCCTTGCAAATTTCTCTACATAGTATCCCAAACACTATTTAGCTTAAGCAACCAAAGGCAGGCCAAAAAAATTCATCAAGTCAAGCCTCTCTACCACCTAGTATCCTAACAAAGACTTATCCATCTACCCTGCCAGCAATGGGAAATGAATCGCTAATAAGCTTCCACCCAGACTAAAACAAGCTAGTTTACCGACAACCATAACTGTAAAATATATTATCACTTCACTGAAGATTAATGGATTGTTACTAGTCAAAAGCCCAAAGTTTCCCGTCTTTCTGAATCATCCACCAGACTGCCAATTGAATGATATCCTCGGTAATCCTTGATCTGGAATGGCTCCCATAGCTCTTCCTCAAAGCAACTATTACCTAGAAAATTTCCTTATGTGCATTGATTCAAGAGAGTAAATATGCTCTTCTACATATATCTCTAGATCTCATATAATAGATGGCAAGAAGCAAGATCACAAGTCTAGCCCACCTGGTCTAAAAGCAAATATCAGAGAAGGAGTATAATGTCACCTGAGGATCATCGTTAAGGCCATGTCTGTGCAGCAAAGCATCCCACTTTTCAGCAGGGTTATGAGGCGGACGTGTAACCAGTGGCACAGTCTTGCTGTTCAGGACAACTAATGACCGGAGCAGACCAGTTTCACTCTCAGCTGCGTCAGTGGAAAGATATATGACAGGGGCGTTAGCTCTTTCAACCACCCGAGCGATGCAATCCGCAGCTTGGGGAATGGGGTAAAAGCAACTTGGCTTTTTAGCATTGCTGGCAAAGCATTCAATAATCGTTAGAGGCATCAAAATGTCTTAAAGTCTTGCCAGTGAGCAGAATCTATCTCTGTTAATGGTGGAAGATTTTAAATGTCCAGAGGAATGGAATGTGAAGCACAAAATAAGCAACAACACTATACAGACACAAAGAGAAACGGAAGGAAAGGAAAGAAAAAGAGAGGCAGTAGAAAGCAAGTAAAAGAGAAACAAACCAGAACTTCAAAAAGCCATGTCGTCGGAAGTGGAGAGCGATGAAGTTTTTCCCAAGGAAAGTTTGAATAAAACGCTGGGCAGTGATCAAGACAAGCTTGCTTGGTTCAATCAAAGTCTTGCACTTGTGGGCAAGGGGACCACCGGGCTGCAATAACCACTCCTTCTCCACATCGGCGTAGAACACATCTCCTATAGCAATGACATCATCATCGGACTTGAACTTTGACTCAACATCCTCAACAGTTCGGCTAGTGGGATTTCTGATATCCTCCTTCCAAGGAGAGTCAAGCTTCCCCATTGAAATTCCCAAAGCTTTCAACTTCTTAACATGATCATCGTCCACATAGCACGGCGTTGGAGAGGAGAAATAACAGATAAAGCGATCGATATGGGGGCGATTCTTTTTCAATTCCGTGAACTCCTCAAAAGTGACCACGGCCTTCCTCCCCAAGCAGTCAATAATGTGCGGGACATCCAAGACCCTATTGTACTGATAATCAAATTTTGAACCGGGAATGATTAAAACCCGATCGAGCAAAGCGGCGAAAAACATGTGTTTCTCCAAGCAAATGAGATGATTGCTCATCTGGCCGGACAAGCAAATGGCAAACAAGAACTTACTGGATCTGGGCTTCCAGTGAATGGTTTTCCTACGGGAGCGCCTCTGATCCACCTTAGCACAGCTTAAGCTTGAATCGAAATCCCCAGAGTAACCGGAATTTGAAGAGGAGGCATTGACATTGCCCGATTTGTCCTCTTTGTGAGAAGACAACAGAACTTGCTGAATTTCTTTATTCAAAGAGATCTGCTTGAGCAAGGCAGACTTGAAGAAATCCAGGGAGAGGGCAGCACTGAAATCATCATTATTACTGTAGTTAATGCTGCTATTGGTGTCGTCGGCAGTAGAATTAGGATTAGAAGGAGGAGGAGGAGGAGAGGGAAGGGAGGATACGGTAGAAGAATGATTCCAGAGGGAGAGCAGGGATAGCTGCTGTTCCCTGAGCAAGTAGAGAGCGCGTAACTCGGATTCGCGCATGCGGTCGGAGGAAGAATCGGGAAGGAGATGAAGGATGGAGGGGGAGGAGAAGAGGCCACGAATGTCGGCGGAGAAGAAGAGGACAGAAATGAAGAGAGGGAGGAATACGAATGTGGCCAGCATGCAAGTCTTCTTAGTGTTGCCGAATTTTTTGAATGGGAAGAAATTAAAGCCATGAGCAGCAGCAGCAGGGGGATGGCCGGGGACGAGGCGGAGTCGCGCAGCGGAATCGAGATCGAGATGTTCATCATCATCACGATCATCGTCAATGTGGAAAGTGGAGGGAGGGAATGGTTGGGGTTGTTGGGGCTGGGGAATATGGTGATTGTGGTCTTGACGTTGCAATAGGTTCTGGCGGTCGTCTTCCTCGTCCGACAACGAATCCCTATCCATCGCAGATATTTTGTGTTCTGCGTACGCAGCAGCAGAGTATGCAGACTTGCGTTGTGTATGTAAATGGCAACTGCTCGCGAGAAGAAGATCCAATGCGCAATGGCACCTTTCTCTGTCTTGCGACAAACAAACAAGAGTGGATTAGGTGACCACCAGCCAGCCAGGCAGCCAGTGAGTGCCCCGCTCGCGGGGCTTGGGAGCAAGAAAAGAAAATACACTCAATTTGGTTTGTAAGGACGAGAAAGGAAGTCGGGGCTCATTCTTTGGCTTGGTTGCTCCAAAACGTATTTATTAAGGTCGCATTTTGGACGGTCCCTTCATTAAAAAAGAACAAAAAACTTTCCTTGTCTTATGGAAAGATTTTCTACCACTTATTAATTGCAATTAGTTTCTTAAAAAGGATGAAGGGTAAAGAATGATTTCAGCTGGGATTGGATTTGGAGGAAGAAGCTGCGACACGAAGCAACCAGCAGCGACCATTACCACCAAGCCGAGGGAGAGAGGACACACATAGAATGATTGCGATGCCAGCCTAACCCGCAAGTAAGAATCACCGTGTGAATTAGCCAACACAAACAACTCCAGAGGGAGTGAAGTCGGTGAAGGAAAATGACGCGGCACCCGTACACGTGACGTAACCAAACGAGGACAAGAATCAAAGACACTTGTCGCTCTAAGCCCCAGCCCCAAAGGATGGCATGCCTCAACGTTGCATGTCTCGGCGAAAGTAGTGCATGAAATACGGACGAATACGCGTAATTCTATTTGGGCGCCTGCCCGAGTTTCTAGTCGAATCCTCCACTCCACATATTCTGCTTGTGTCGTAGCAGTGAATCTCGTCCAACTATAATCATCACATCAACCGCGTACGAATGGCTGGTTCTGGGATGCGCACACAAGGGCACTGGCAACAAATTCGGGAAGAAGAACAGGCTGCTTGGAATTGGCAGGATTCAGCTCTCATAACACCACAAGTTTCCAATCGAGCTGCTGTCCTCGAAGATTATGTACTATTTAATTTCGACATATTAACTTAATTAAATGATTATATAGTTCAATTATATTTGTTTACATAACATTATTATTATTATAAGTTATAAAATATTTGTCTATTTATCATATATTAATTTAAAAAATTAAATATATATATATAAAAATATATAAATATATATATATATGTGTGTGTGTGTGTGTGTGAGATGTAATTAATTTTAAATAATTAAATTTGTACTAACAAAATTTAATTTAAAAACTTAAATTTCAGAATGACAAAATTTAGTCTATTTTATTTCCAATCCATTTCTTCATTCTACCAAGTGAATCCCCCTCTCAACTCAGAAACGATCCTCGTGCACGCGCTTAAGGTTAAATTAAAGCCGTTCTCGTTTCTGATTCCACACACGTTTCATGGTTGTTGCGTAGAGAGAGGCGGATTAACAGAGGGAAGGAAGGAAAAGAAAAGAAAAGAGGCGGAAGGAGGCGTCGAAGACGGTTGACTCCAGTATCAACAATTCGGCCAAACCTTCGTATTCACCTGTTGATTAACACTTTGTCTTTGTACTGTGTGTCATAAAAATCCATCCATGCTTGATGTTTCTTTTGCTGCTCTCTCCCTTTGCTCCCCACCTTTTCCCCTTTTTTCTCTTTTTTTGGGGGCCCCCCCGGGGGGGGGGGGGTTGGGCTTGTAATTAGAAACATGCGGACTAAGGTTAGGGACTGGACAGTTTTGCCATGTATATACGTACTTCCGTATTTCATTTGTAAATGTTGAGTGATGATTAAAATCAGGGTGCTAAACTCTTCAGTTGTCAACATCGATGGTTCTCTTGCTTCTTACACAGTACTAGAACCGAATGTGGCTAACAAGGACTCTTCACTTCAAGAAACCAATCTACAGTTGCTTGTTTTGTGAGAATTTGCTAGCTCAGCTCACATGACCTGCGATCAAGAATTCAAACCATTTGAAGCTCAGATGACACTTACAACAATCAACCTCTCTTTGAAGTCTAATATTAAGCTAATCTCCTTCTGTAACTTCAACAAGCCTTCCACGGACCCATTTCTTGATTTTAGTCACTGGTTTAGAGGGTTTCTCTTCTTTCCCGAGATGAATTCTTGATCCATTAGGTGGAGAAATACTTAGAGAGTTGAGACTCCCATTTGATTTCAATTGGCCAAGTTCATTTCCAGAATTCGACTGCTGTAGCAGACTCTCCAAATTGAATGAGGGCAAACCATAGTCTCTAGAGCTTGTGGGAAGAAGTTCCTTTTGACTCTTCAGTGCAGAAGGGAACGATAAGCTACTAAAATTGAGGTCCTCGTCTTTACCTGATCCTAGAACTTGGCTTCCGTTTAATTCTCTCGCCCATGCTTCACCCAAAAGTCCATTTCGCATGTCCTTTCCCACCTCATTCTCTTCAATCATGTCACCTGATGCAGGAGAGGGGGTCCTGTAATTTTCATCGGAGATGATGTTCCCAGGATCTATGGACTCAATTGACTGGATTGCTTCAGCTATGAGCTTTCTGGTTTCTAAGAGGGACGCTTGCGCAAGAGGGCTTCTTGTTGCAGCAACTTCAAGTGCCCTAGCAGCTTTCTCAGCTTCAGCAATTAATAACCTGCAGGAGCAGGAGAACATCCGATTAGCAAAAGCATTGCTGTCCACCAATGTTAGACCAATGGGGCAGCCCTAACATTGGTAAAAATTTCAACAGTGGTCAAAAAGGAAAAGAATAGTGAAAGGCAGAAGAACCAGACAGATTCTTCCACCTTTTAGTTTACTACTAGTACTCTACCACTTTTCTTTGTTCCCAGAAGTAGTCAGAATAAGAAGTTGACCCATGACCACAACTGAGTGGAGGCATCAATAATATACAACTGAAAGTTGAAGATCATACACTATTGGCTTTTTTGTCATTTAAGGCAGTGAGGTTATTTTTATACCTGTCTCCATCTTTTAATTTCATTCTTAATTTGACGTGTGTCCAGTATAAGCACACAAACCTTGCCCGCGCAATGGCTTCCGCTTTCTTTGTTTCTGTTACAGCTCTTTGTGCTCTGATGTTCTTTATCATCTCCAACTTCGAACTTGCCAATGGATCTTTGTATGATGGCGTCTTGCTTCTTCGCAGCCTCAAGTGTGGAATACGACTTGTAGCGTCACTTCCAGATGAATTCTTTGGGGCACTTGTCTTTTCCTCTGGTCCATCCTGTCTAGAGGACAGCTTACCATCGCTTGGCTTCTGCCTCGGCTTTCTTTCAGCTCCAGCCGGGGTGCCGTGATATTTAGTCAGACCAGAGCAAACTCTTTCACGATATGCCTAATGGAAATGAACACAATAACTCGCACAAGGAATCATGAACAATGCAAGCTACAAAGCTGAATTAGTTGGTGAATGTCAAGTGGAAAACAAGTCAAGTCAAGTCAACTGATCAGCAGGTTATGGATGATAGGCAAAGGGACATGGAAGAGAGAAATCATTGGTAGGTTATACAGAAGTAGACAGCAGCCAATGCATGGAGACAAGCAATAAAAAATTATGATATGCTTTATTGTCTCAAGATAGGGTAGATAGAGTAGAAAGGCTACTTTTCAACTTCATATTGGTCAGAAAATATGCCACATGTGCAGGTCAAGAAACATTCATTTCTGTTCTTTAAACCAAGCTTAACTCAGACTTCCCTTCCAGGCCACCACTGGGTTGTTTTGAATTTTTGTTCATGAATCCAACAGATTGAGCTAAAGTAGAAATCAAATCATAAAAATACCAAAATGCAGAAAACACATACAGGATCAGCCCACTTTGCAGCAATGGCTTCTGCAATTTTTCTTCTCTGCTCGGTGGACTTTGGTGCTCGCTTGCTACCTTTTGGCCTGGGCATTCTTTTTCTCAGTTCAACACTCTCCAGCCACTCATGCTCAAGCTTTTCACTTAAGATCTTGTAGGAATCCCACTGCAGTTCTTTCTCACCAACATAGCCTCTTCTTGAAGCTTCTGCAATCATGTTCTGCCACTCAAAGTAACAAGTTTCTTGCACCAGCAGCTCCTGCCGGCGCTTTTGCCACCCTATTCGCACGCCTACCCCAATCTTCATCCGAGTCTCTTTGCTGTAAGTAATAAGGAAGAAAAAAAAAAAACATATATTTGATTGTAAAATTTAAGGAAACGCTATATTCAAAGTTTGCAAGATAAAAGTTTACTCAGAATTGTTAACCTAAAACCAATGACAAAAACTCTGCCAGCATTACCATAGGGAAAAGATGATGTACTATGAATTTGCAACAGGATGATAAAATCATACAGAACCCACCTTTGAGCATGTCCGAGTTTGGTCAACTTCATCTTGACCTGCATTCCAAAATTTTGGTATAAGGACAACCACTTTGCATGGCATCTGATATCAAACACACAAATGGAGTCATTAATAACCTCCAGAATACTTTCAAGGGGCTATTTCAATTGCAGTGTATACTCTTCCCGGAAAAACACTTTACTGTCAAGCAGATCATAGATGACTCAAAATCAAGTTTTAAATCTAAAATCATATGTTACTGAAAAGTTTCCAATTGCATAGCTAGAATCATTTTATTAACAAGGGTACAGGAACATTATTGAGATGTCACCAATAACAAGGATGAACTCGTAAAGAAACCATTTTAAAAAACTTTTAGCAAGTCAGAAACCCACGATGGTTAGTGAAGCAATAAATTGAGCAAAGAAGATTTTGGTCATTTTCGTAGTCCTAGTCACCTGCATTAACTTGTCTGTTTAGACTTACGACAAGTCGATCAAAATCAAGACCAGTAATAAGTAGATTCTACCAAAATCAACTGCACACACAAAATACTCTCACGTGACATCACCTTTGGATCCTGCATTGCAAGCTTTGTTCTCTCCCTAATCCGCTGAAGGGTTTCTGCCAAGGGACCAAACATTTGTGGTAAAATTGGTACATAAAAACATAAGACGTGAAGACAAATAAAATCCAATAAAGTGCACAAATAGTGCTTAAAAAGCACACAGCCTCTCCACTTACCAGCACTATGCTTCCTGCCTTTGTTCCAAGGAATGTTCCCTTTGTTTGCTTTAGAAATTCTTAGCCGTCTTAACTTTTCTCTGTCGTCCAAGTACGCCAAGTCTGAATTTGAAGAGGCAACCTGAGCTGGGGAAAAGTCTAGATTAACATCAAGTAGTGGGTTTCGAAAAATGTTGTTTCCATCTTCCTTGTGAGGCAAACACTTGGGTTCAAGGGTGGCAACAGCCCTGATATGAATTTTCAAACTATCATGAGCATTAGGCCTTCCAGGTAAACTGGCAGATCTCCGTAGTGGTAAATGGAGCTTCTTGTCATCACAGAAGGTAAATGGAGTCGTCAGAACTTTCCTGGGAATGAAAGATCGGGCCCTTCGTGGACCCAGACGATTTTGCAAGGAAGCCTGGGCAGTAGCAGCATCTGGGAAACCATGACAAGTGTAACAAAGGCAACCACAACGTTAGCTATCAGCTAATCAACAGGCTGCATGATAAGAGTAAGAAGCGAGTAAAAATCGTCGGAACACATTAGGTAGGTTGTTGTACAAGGGAGTGTACATAGAATCTGAAAAGAGAAGCAAGCACATAGAATAGAAGAGAGAAACAAAGGAGAGAAATTTGGACAAAGCGACTTATTCAATATCTGGTTGGAGTGTGTAGGAAATGAAATAAGGGGGTGCACATAAAATTAATGAAAATCTTGTTCCTGTTGGGCACAAAAAAAAAAAAATAATAAATAAAAAGGACATTTTTGAATTGATTAACGTAATGTATATAAACAAGTTGTCAATGATAACAAACAAATGAGAGAGGATAAGAGAGAAGAAAATGAATGAAAAAAAAGGGGGACCAGAATCTGGGAAAGACAGCAACGGGAGACAAGAAAGCCAAGAAGGAAGGCATCAATCAAAGAAGAAAGTGAAGAGCGGAGGAAGAAAGGAAGCACCAGCTAGTAGAGGCATTGAGGAGAGCCGCTCATTCAGCCAAACACCCCACTTCCAATTGGAGGTCAATAACTTATATTGGAGGAATACCCAAAAGCAGAAGCACAAGCACAGGCAGAGGCACAGGCACAAGAACAAGCAGGCATGAAGGAAGAAGCTACCGAGTGGCGGCCGTCGTTTTCACTGCTCAACAGCTGCAAACAAACACATCCACCAATTAACTCACTGACTGGCACCTCAACTTTCCTTCTTTTCTCTTTTCTCTGCCTTTTCCCCCTCCCCCCTCCCCCCTCCCCCACTATTGTTTTAATAATATTTTTTGTTGATAAATATAGAGGCGTAAAAGCATGGACGATTGTTGTTTTCTTTTTACCTACACAAATTTTAAGAGGACGGGAAGAAGCTGAGGAGCTCTGGGGCGTTTGTAAAAAGAGGAAGAAGACAATGACACGGCACACTCGCAGAGCATGGGATTGGACGGTGCTGATTGATTTTCTGAATCTCTAAAAGATTAAAAAAAAAAAAAAAAACGAATCGGAGGGAAGTAAGCCTCTTATTTGATATTTATCATGCCCACCCCTGGGCCAGGCCCCGCTCCTAAAAATCTCCGGAAGTAATGGGCTGAGCCCAGCCCAGTACATTTCTGTTTATAGTAGACTGCGGGTTCTTCTTCTTCTTCTTCTTCTTTTTTTAATTATTTTTTTATATATATGTTTTTTTGGTTTTCCAAAGGTTAGATTGTACTACTTTATTGTGCTTCCTACTAGCCGTTCATTCGAGAAAGAAACCAAAAACAGAACCCAAAAAAAAAAAAAAAAAAGAGCCCAAATCCCGCAGCCTTCTGACGTCTCTCTCTCTGCCATCAATTCTTTCCATTCCAACGTCTGCCCTGCCTGCAAACATTCATATTAATTTACCTGCGCTCACACACATACTACGCACCTCAGGCTATAGATGATCCCAACAGCTTCACCGTCCGGTTATCTCTGGCCTTTAGTTGTCATCCGCCAATATGTTTACAATCACATCAGATGCCTCAGGCTGAGGCAGAGTCAACCATCGTCAAAACCAATCAACCAGCAACACGACGAGGCTGCTTTGGATTGCGTGATCTGCCTAAGCAACATCTCCCAACGCGGCAGCTGGGTTCGGGTTCTTCCAGCTTGCAAGCATACTTTCCATGCGTGCTGCATCGATACTTGGCTGAATCTCCATCCAACTTGTCCCCTCTGCAGGACTGAAGTCCCCCTTCCCCCGTCGCCATCCGACCTTCATGATCGTCTTCATCGTCTTCACGACCTTAAGCTTTTCTTTTCCTGCTTGTATTTTTTCCTTGGAAAGATTGCCAGGTGGATGCAGAATCCTTTTGACCATAAACTTACCTCGGCTTTTTGTGAGACTCTTTCTTATCTTTGACATCACCCTTTCGGTACATCGAAAGACTTGTTACCCGTTGACCCATTGCTACTAGCCTATCTTGTATAACTGTACGGGGGAATTACTCCATCATTCTCTCTCTCTTTTCTTTTTTCCTTCTCTCTCTTTCAAATGGTTACGGAAACCATTAATTTAATTTAATCAAGACCTCCTATACCCATCGACCAGTGTGAATATGTTTATTGGAACGTATGCTCAATTTAATTATCCTTTTCAGTTTCCGTATAATCATCAGCGTGTATGTTAATTTTCGAGACGACAATGTTAAAGGGGTACACAAATTGCAAATGAAATGCCTCTATCTCGACTCGTTAGAAATTTTAGGAAAGTCAACTTTCGATGAAAACAGGGTGACAAAAGAAGCAACGGCACAGAGCTAGCTAAAAATTTTCGAATAAAAAATGGTAAAGATACGGGGATGCAATGAAGTGCATGTGACCTAATCAATAATTAATCTGGAAACTTGCAACTGATCAATAATTAATTGCCGTAATAGCTAATAAGAAAGCACAGTCCAAAATGAAGAACTCACCTTTCAATTCATTCCCCCGTCAAACTTTTCAAATGCACATCTACAAGACGCAAATGTGTTGGAGGAGTTTTCAAATAGGAAGCAACAACTACAAGACGCAACTGTCAACTGTCGACGGAGTTTTCAAATAGGCCACGGCCTCGCATTCCTTTCCTAGCTTTTGCTTCTAGTCATAGTATTAATAACGAAAATGTGTTGGAGGAGACGTGATTCGACCGAATTATTGCCCTCCTCTCTTGTTGGCCTGCGCGCCTCGATTCGTTCCCCATTAGTCAAAAAGTCTTAGATTCAAAACCTTACTATTCTTTGACCTGCACAATCAATCTCAACGTAACAAACAAAGTCTATCCATTTTGGTCGTTGCTATTGCTATACATCTTCTTCGGAGTTTTCCCTTCCCTCTTCTCACCTTCTCATTTCCAGGCTTCCTTTTCATTTCACATACATTATTGCACACCTCCCCACGTTCTTTTCAACAAAACAGCAACTTTGGGATTATTTCTTCTTTGTTGTTGCTGTGTAATTTTTAATAAGCAGCCATGCACGACAAAGGAGCGGTCGAGATCGCGGCCAAGATCGTGGTGGTATGCATAATACTCCTGTTGTTGGTGGTGCTCTTTGTTATCTTTCTTCATCTCTGTGCAGAATGGTTTTTGCGGCGCAATAATGAAGAACCTCCCCAGCCAATACCTCGCCACAGTCGCAGTCTCCACGGCCATAACGTCGTCTATCTGGACCTCAACCCCGGCGAGGAGTCAATGCAAATGGGGTTAGACCCCGCTGTTCTAAGATCCATACCCATAGTGATTTTCGAGGCCAAAGACTTTGAAGATGGCCTGGCATGTGCAGTTTGCTTGTCTGAAGTTGAACCTGGGGAAAAGGCGAGATTGCTGCCTTACTGCAACCATGGATTCCATGTTGATTGCATTGAAATGTGGCTTCAGTCCCACTCTACCTGTCCTCTCTGCAGAAAGTCCGTGGCACCACAGAACGTTCAGTCCTCAGGTGAAAGCTCGGCTTCTTTCGGGTATTCAAGCTTTCCTACAAATGCGCTGTTCTGGGGAGACGAGACTCAAGTAAGCATCAATGGGTATAATAATGGTGGTTGCTCGGAAGATGAAACTTCTACTACTCGATCACCTCCATCGTCGTCGTCGTCATCATCATCATCATCTTCTGCTTCACCTCAGCTGGCACCACAATCGTCATCTTTGGCCTCTTCTTCTTCGACTGATGCGAGGCAAGAACAAATTTTGGCGATTGACGTTCCTCTGCAATCGAGCAATGGCATTGCAGAGAACGAGTCCAGGTCCCCCACGGTAACAAGATGGAGGTCATTGAAGAGGCTTTTGATGGGCAAGAAAAGGGTACCTCCAAACAGTTCTAGTAATTGTGTTCGCGTGTAACTGCTGAGAAGAAGATAGGTGTCATCAGCAGCATTGTTTGTGGTTCGAACCATCGAGTTGAGTTCTGCCTGTTTGAACTTTTAGCATAAGTGGTTCTTCTACCGGAAGGTACGACGCTGCGGGTGGGAATGTTTTTTTGAAACTTGAAAAGGACATTCTACGGGAAACATGTTTGCTTGCCATTCTGTTTGGAAGAAAAGAAGTCGAAGAGAAAGGGGATGCAAATGTCTGTTGTGTAGGACACAGCAGGATTCTCTGCTTTAACAGGTGAACAGAGTAGAATTTGCTGTGTCACACGCTTCCGTTTCTGCATTAATTGATCAATTTTTAAAGCAATTTGCCGAGTCTTATGATTTACACCATAGACTGAACGTATTCCGATGTGTAATGCACAGTACGTCAAGCCACGAAATTTTTAGAATGGCAGACGTTAGTTCCAACGGACAATCATGATTAAAGAGAAGGGAAGTCGGACTCGAGTCCTAGAGGCGGAGGGGGTTGCATTTTGCGTATGGGTTGGCGTCCGGTGATATTATATTTAGGCTACGCTCATGCCCTCTTTCTCTTTCGTTTCAAATTTTATTTCAACTTTAAGGGCAAAAGAACTTACAGACACAAGGGCGACAAAAATAAAATAAAATCGATGTGTATGGAATAGAATCCGATGTATCAACAGAGTCCCATAGCAGTAAGTGGCAGTCCAGCCCCTTCGTCCCACAGATACTAAAAAACAGATCCATAGAGCAAACTCAAAATCGAAATCAAATTCAAAGTTCTTCTGCCGGCAAAATAGCTGTTAACCTGACACTTTGACACCACTCGGTACTGCTTATTTGCTTATTTGCTTGCTTGCGTTGTCACTTTGTCAGTTAGCCACTTGCTAGTCAAACATATCAGTCGCAGATTCACTCCTCCGTCAGCAGACCTGCAACTCAAGCGCCTCTCTTTCCCGCGAGAAAGAGAGAAAGAGAGAGAGAGAGAGAGAGAGAGAGAGAGAGAGACTTATTAAACAGTAATATCACGTGATTCAATCACATGACACTCCCATTGCTATATTATAACATCACCACCCCGATGATCCAAAGTCTGAAAGCTCAGGCTCACAACAACCTACAACGAACACGAGTTAGTAAAACAGTCAAAGTTTAAGCACATGATCCCACCAGACACTGCATCGGATCCCAAATTTTAGATTTCTATTCCTTCCCAATTCCCAACACTGGGTTTCATTGGCAAAAGTATCCAAAATTCCAATCATATCAATATCACAAACCACCCGCCTGTGTAAATATTAACCAACCCATCCACTGCATAAATTGATAGACATGGCATTGAAAGCTTAGCATCATTCACTTTCAAACACTGACATAATGAAGCCCTACTCTGTAGCACTCCCACTTTCTGCTCTAGCTCTTTCGCTTTCCCTCATTCTATCCGCCTCCCTAGACACAGCTGGGGCTGGAGCTGATGCCCGCCCCACTGCAACCCCACCTCCCCCTTCTGTCTCAACCGAAACTCCAAGAAATATCAACACACAGGCAGAGAAGAAGAGTCCATTCAAGCAGCTCAGCTCAAGCTTCAGAAGAATACCTCCCAGCACCTCAAATCCCATCCAGAACAAGTAACTTCTTTGTACCACAAGTTTCAAGCCTTTCTAGTTTCCACCATTGCCGCCTTTCTCGCCACTGACTCAAGACATCACTTTTTTCCCAGGTGCAAACCTCTAGTAGATGGCTCAAGATCTTATAAAAGAGCTGCTTCACCTCCTCCATGACCATGAGTTTTGTCCTTCCGCTTCCCGACCCCGCTCCCCACTACCCACAAACACCCTCCACCCAAAGTTTTCTTTTTTAGTTCTGTTTTCATTCATTTTCCTTCATATTATTATTATGCAACTAAAATTTGTACTACCCCAAGATACTTGGGTTCAGATGTAATATGTAAGCTTTTCAACCTCTTACATGTAAAGTTTATGTTAATTGCCAAATGCAATTCAAAGTGGGTCATCACTTATTTATTCTAGTTCTAGGCAAAATACTCGGGCTCGGCAGGAGCATTTGATTCTGCAACTACCAGCATGAACAAAACAATCATGAACAACTAAAGCTATCTTCTATGATACTTATCGAAGTAAGAAACTATAAAACAACAAATTCAATCAATGAGATACTAATGCCTGTACAACAAGTAGCCACAGGAATGGATGAAAGCTCAAACAGTGAATTGCTGAAATTGTTCTGAACATTTCATCATAGAAGCTTTCAGGACTCACTTCCAAGATCACCTGCACCATTTGCATAAATTTTGAATGGCTAAGAACATTTCTATCTCAAAGTAAATGAGACGCACAAACAAGAACATGCAGAGAGAGAGAGAGAGAGAGAGAGAGAGAGAGAGAGAGAGAGAGAGAGAGAGAGAGAGAGAGAGAGAGAATGCATAGGGAGTGCACAATATTATGGTAGCAGAATCATCATATTACAGCAAAAATAATTGAAAAAGGGTGTCCTAGTGCACAAGGCTGCCAAACAGTGGGGTAGGGTCTGTGGATAAGAGGTTGCTATGAGTAAAATTGTATTCCCAACCAAAAATGAGAAGCTTTTCCCTTTTCTTCCTAGCATAAAAACAGGTAAACTTGAGTAAAGAGTTTTCAACAAGAAATAAGACGATTATTGCGTCTTCAAAATAAATCACTACTTATAATAATTTAGTTATATTAGAAAGCTTGCCTAGTGTTTTAGGCAAAAGTATAGCAATTCAACAATATCAGCATAAATCTTGTGACATTGATCCAACATCATACATGTACAATGTAACAGCAAAAACAAGTACCATACTTGCAAGAATGTGGCTTTTGAATGCAAAAAAATGAATATGTAATCAATGTGATGGGTCATTCACCTCCGTTAGGTGGCTAAATGCAGTTTCTTTCATGAGTTCCGCAATGTCACGAGCTGCTTTCTTTTCCTGCAAAGTCACCTTCGGTTAAACTTTTATTTTGGAATGAACTTCAACAACTCTTGATCATGTTCAGATGATAAATTCAAAGTTGTCTGTGAACATAGAAGTGTCAATTACACAGAACAGAGCAATGAACAAGAATAGGAGAAGACTCTTGCCACACCATGAGTTAGTTACAGCCGAAGAATCCATTGCCTTCATTCACATGAAACGCAAAAATGGCGAATAACCAAAAGAGCACAATGCTGATGAGCAGTAAAGACATTAAGGGGACTCTGTTTGCAGGTATTCCGAGTCAAACCTCAGTTGTCACAAGAACGAAAACATAGATGGCTCTTGCATGTGGCAGAGTATCTTCATTCTTCAATAACAGAAAAAGGCTTCAGACTTCTAGAAGACGCATACCTAAAGACTTGAGCGCCTATTAAATTTTATTACTACATCCGTTTCAACGAGATCCTTCCTAATTTGCTTTCGAGTTAGCAACTCCTATGTTTTCCTTCCTTTCTGCTTTACTTCGGATGGGAAATTAGAAGAGTTGAGCGAATAAAATACGCATAGGAGGTTCGTGGCCAAGGGTAAAGATGTCCGAGTCAGTAAGGGTATTTTAGGAATGTGCTGTCTCGCTAAAGTGTGTGTTGGGCTCAATTAGAAATGACCCACAATAATAATTAAAAAATTATACACAAAAATAATATAAATATTAAATTTTATTTATCAATTATATAAAAAAAATTCTTAATTTTATTTAAATACTAGAATTATATTAAAATAAGATTTAAATCCTCTTAATATTAATTAATGTTAATTCATTCACACAGTATTTATTTTAATTTAATAAAATTTTTAAAAAAATTATTAATTTTAGAAAAATATGTACATTTATTTTTTTATTAATATATTTTTTTTTAAAAAAAAATATCGGCATATTTATTCATTTGAGGTATCATGTTAAATTAATTAAAAAATAACTAGATTGTTTCTTGGATAAGCACGAACAAACACTAACTGTTCGAAGCTTCACGACCAGACAATTGTTTTTTTTCTTTTTCTGTTTTTTCGGGTTTGAACCAAATCCTTATTTATTGGATTTCGATTTCCTGGTCTTGTTCTTCCCCTGCTCACACGATTTAGCCTCTGTAGTCATTGAAATATCCTTCACCCAGTTAAGGGCTTTATCCTTTTATAGGGACCCGGTATTACCGATAGTAAATGCCTTCAAACCAACAGAAACCGCAAGCACACCCAAGGCCAAGCCACCAGCTACACTTCCCTACGGAAATTAATATTGAAAGAAAAAAGGAAAATAATAAAAAAGATTAAAGAATGCTTAAAATTTGTGCAATAGCGAATTGAAGTTGAAGATTAAAGAAATAATGTAATACGGGTGCGCTGCAGACAGCACTCTGGTCACCTTAAAGCAGTTAAAAAGAGTTGGAAACTTGGAATGAAGGAGGAGAACAGCGTACTAAGGTTTGGATTCGGGTTTGGGTTTGGGTTTGGACTCACGTCATGAGCCATGCGGCTCATTACTATTAATTGGGCATAGCCTGTTTCAGGAGTTTAACTTAGAGTATTAAAGTATTGCCCATCAGCTCTTTTAGGACTTTTAGGATCCGATTGATTGATTAGTATTGCCCCCACCCCCTCCCGGCCGCCTTCCCCCATGGGCCTCAACGGTCCGCTCCGCCTCAGCATCTATATAATCTTCCTATTTTCAAGACATCAAGTTGTCACGTAGCTCACCTCTCTTTCTATTTCTTTCATTTTTACATCCTTCTTCTATCAACTTCCAGGTTTTTATTAATTCTCATCATTGAGTCAGTAACTCTTGCAATTTCAACGGTTTTAATAGACTCAATGTCGTTACAAAAAAATTTATGAGCCTAAAGAAAATTTCCTATCTCTAAGCTTTTCTGAATTCTTAACCTTAGAAACAATAATATCATCATTTCATTTACAATAAAATAAATAAATAAATGACGAATTGTTGTCATTAAAAACAGGTTTGAGTAACCATTGCTGATGTCTCATCCTTTCTTTCTTTTTTTTTTTTTTTTTTTTTGGTCCTTTGTGCCCGGTGAAATTGAAGAGGTTTTTTTTAACCGCAGCAGCGGTCGACAACTAGAAGTTCAAGTCCTCTCTTTATTCATGGATCCACCAAGATCTCAATTCATCAACGAAATTTAGATGGAAGGAATACAAATGAGTACAAAAAACACAGTGTTTGCTCTGCTATTTTTATATTTCTGAAATTATTTACACTATTGTTAATTTGCTTAGAAAACCTTATCGATTAAATATTTTTCTTATTGTTGTATGTACCTCTGGGACAAACGTTCGACAAATCAGTTCCTTAATCTGTCCCCCCAACTCAATCCCATATTGGTTAAGAAAAAACATCGCAATCACAAATATGAAGTGATTCAGAAGGTGATAACTGCAAATTCTCATTTTATAGAAAAAAAACAATATATATAAAAACAAAAAAAGAAAAAAAGGCAACAAGTAATATCCATTCTTCAATGGCAGATGCAATATCTGTACATGGTATGGTTCATACATTTTTTTGTCTTTTTGATTTGTATTGTATTTGGTTTTGTATCAATTGTGTCTGGTGCTGTGCAGGATTGCAAAGTTTATTTATTTGAAAACTTTGATGCAAATGAGTGGCAAACAATTTTAACTTTTTTTAGTTGCTTGAATTGACTATGCTAGCTGCATGACGGTGTCTAATTAGGGCAAATATAGATCCCCATATGTTTTGCATCTGGTGAACTCTTTGGGAACATAGAAGCCAGGGAAAAAAAAATCCATCAAAGATACAATTAATTTCTTTTCCAAGAGATCACCATAGTTTCTCTTGAACCTATCAAGTGTTATCGAAGCATGTGAATTTCCTTTTTCAATAGAAAGGCCACAGTTTAGAATTTTATTAGTTGAAGAATCATTATCCATCAATAATCTTCGGACTTAGTCCATGAAAGTAGTATTTTATCATTTATCAAAAAAAAAACAAAAACAAAAATGTATATATAATATTTATTACAAAAAATTGCGCCACATATAAAATTGAACCATATACCACCCCATATGCAATACATACCACTCCATATTGCATGCATATCCAATTTTCTTTTGAACAAATTTCTACAAAAATACAAAATTATCCGCGCGCAGAAAGCGACCCTCGCGGCCATGAAAGCTAGTTTTTAACTTAATCCCACCACCAAAGGTAACCAGTAGTTAAGCACGCTGAGCGATGCCCTCGGGGCCGCGAAAGAGAGCGACCCTCTGGTACATCATTTGGCTTGCAAACGGTTCGATTACTAGTGGCTGAGATATCAGAATTGAGCTGCCATGGCTTTTGGGCCAGTGCACTTCTTACGAAGATCGAACAAAATTATCAACAGAGTCAGTTAGGCTACGACACGCGGACTTGTGATCAGACTATTCCCATTGGACTGTACATGGCGTAGCCTCATTTATCTGCCAACAGGCCTGAGGACAATGTGATCACATAACTAGACGCAAATTGTGTTCATTGAAGTAACGGAGCAATGGTAGGAACCAGCATTGTAATTGCAATCTAGACAGCATCAGCATAGCTCAAAAAAACAAAGAGAGCCCATGTAACAGTACCAGTAGTCTCAATCTAATTCATGTATAAACATACCCTAGGGTAAGGATGAGATCGTTTGCATGTATCGGAATTCCGATCGAGTTGATAGCCAGTGATGGAGAGAGAGAGAGAGAGAGAGAGAGAGAGAGAGAGAGAGAGAGAGCCGTTCGTGAATATATTATACAAATGAGAACTTGAATTTGTTTATAATATCCCATAGATAGAGAGGGAGAGGAGCGCAAAAAGAAAGAAGGAAAAGATAAGATGACGATATGGATGGTACATGCACATGGGGGGCCGCGGAGCCACTGAGCTCTGCTAGCCTTATGATGAGATTTCGGTACATTTATCGTTGACAAAAACAACAATTCAAAATGAAAATTTTATTTCGTTTCTTTATCAGACAAAAACAGACATTTTGGGGACCACTATAAGCTTCTTTTTCTTCTTTCCACGTATTTTTCTAATGGGGCCTGATCGGTGCTCTGCCGCCCGTTCCGCAAGAGTGAAAGTCACCCCAAAGTTCCAAAAATTTTTTGGCTCACCACAAAATATTTTCTGCAAAATTTCAAAGAAAAAGCGACACATATCTACGGCATGAAACACTAACAAAAAGTGTGATCACCGACGTACTCGGGGAGTTTTTTTCTCTTTTTTCCCTATCTATCAGATATGGCTGGTTATTAAATTGAAGGTCCCCTTTGGTTGACCGAGAGACAGCAAAAAATGTGCCCGCGTGATCGATGAATGATGTTCTTAATGCTCTACTTCAATTTCTTCGGGGAGTGGTGTACAGTCGTATGACCCCAGTGGGCGGTTACCTGGCAGCCATCAGATTTGATTAATCAAAATTTTCGGCACGCCGGCCAAGCCTTTTGGTGGTTGGTTCAACAACAAACGCTGAAACATCTATACACTAAGCTTTCCGTGGCAGCCAGTCCTTAAATTTCCCTCAGTGTCACCAACCACAAAACTGAGAGTAAGAAAATTGACAAAAACTTCATCAATGTGAGCCTGTCTTCTTAACGTTTTTTGTGAAATGGGGCCAATGGGGGACGAAGCCACAGCGAAAATATTATACTCTAAGCGAAAATATACCGGAATGGACGGACGAATATGGAGGTCCAAGGCTGACTATGTATATATTTTAGCTAGAGTATTGACTAACCATATGCGTCTAATCATTGTGGGATGAACTGTAGAGTATATGTGAGTAAAAGCATGTCTAAAAAGAATATGGGGATAACCTGAATGCAAGGCTAAAAATTCATAATTTCCAATACTAGTTTTCTAAGAAATAACCTGAAAAAAAAAAAGAAAAGAAAGAAAGAAAAGACAAATGGATTGGAATGTAGTCATTAGTACACAATTTATTACATATGCTTTCTTTAATCCTCTTATAACATATTCATATATTGTTAAATTTTTTCCACTTTAACACGTGCGATGCACGTTTTTCTATTCGTAAAGTTGCGAGTTGCAAGTACCCGTAGAGCAAAATGTATTTAAAGGTAGGAACTAAATGGCTTATCGCAGTTAGCCAATTGCAGGCGAAAGCAACCCCTCGAACCAAAAAGTAGTGCAACCCTTCTGCACTGTAGGGCTTAAATTCCAACACAACAGGCGAAAACATCTGTAATCACAACAACAAATGGACATGTACGCTGCCGAAAGAAGATGCCGCTCATAGCTTGCCTATTGGATTTTGTATTGCGAACTACTTAAGGCAAGATCCTTCCATAAACGTCTTTTGTTTATCTAAGGCTTGGCCCAATTAAAAATATACTTATGCATTAAATTTTGTTGACTAAGATGGCCTTTGAGATTGAGCTAATTAATAGTGTCATCTAATCAAGATGTCATAAAAAAATAAGGGAGGAAAGATTAGCTCCTCCTCAAACTAACAGTGTATGTGTATACACCGAGTTGGAGTAACACTCAATGCGAGAGACACATAAGTCAATTAATATATAATCTACCACGTACAAAAAAAAAAAAAGAAGTAAATTTGTAATAGAACTACAAACATAAAATAAAATAAAATAAAGAGTAGGTGTGCTCCCTTATTATCAGAGTTTAATATTTGTTTATATCTTAATATGTCACTCAACACCTTTTAATTTCTTGACATCTATTTTAGTTAAAGATTTTCCAATATGTTCAAATCTGGAATAAATGTGGCTAATTTTCTCAAACGACACGTAAAACACTGGAGGGGATAGAAAAAAAGAAAGAAAAATTAAAAAGCAGAAAGAAAAGAGAAGTACCAATTAAAAGAAAACGTGAAAAGGACAAAAAAAGTACAGAGAAATTTCCACTAGGCTCTAAAAAAGAGTCTCAAATGTTCCTTTTTAAAAAAAATAATAAAAATATTCGAGTAATTCATTTGGCTAGTTGAGTGTCCTCCTAAATCCTGTGTCTTTTGAACTCTTTAAATTCCCCCATCCACTCAGAGCAAGGCAGCCCTGTTCTTTAGCTTAGCTCCCTTTCTCTTTGCTTCTGCTGCTGCATTTCGGTTCTTAACTGACTTGTTCCGACACTTCAACTCTCGATTCAAAATAACGATGACCCAAGATAAGCAAAACTTGCGCGGAACATCATCACCATCATCATCAGATGCTCCTGACAAGCACATTTCCATCTCCAAGAAAAACAAAAGGCTCTCCTTCGCAATTTTTGCCTGTTTGTTGCTGGTGGCCACCATAATTGGGATTGTCACGGGCGTAAATTCCGGCAAATCTTCCAGCGCCTTCAACATTTCTCCCCAATCTCATGCCATACTTAAATCCTCATGCAGCAACACCAGATATCCCGATTTGTGCTATTCGGCTATCGCCAAATTCCCCGGAGCCACCAGCAATTTGGCTACCCAAAAGGACGTTATAGAAATGTCCATTAACATCACCATCAGGGCTGTTCAACACAATTTCTTTACCGTGGAGAAGCTCATCACAGCCGTCAAAAGCCCCACTAAACGCGAGAAGACCGCTCTCCACGATTGTCTGGAGACCATAGATGAGACGCTAGATGAGTTGCACAAGTCCTTGGAGGATCTCAATGAGTACCCCAACCAGAAATCTCTGTCCCAACACGCGGATGACCTCAAAACCCTGCTGAGCTCGGCCATTACCAATCAAGAAACATGCTTGGACGGCTTCTCCCACGAAACTGCCGACAAGCATGTCCGAGAAGCTTTGCTGGCTGGTCAAGACCATGTCGAGCGCATGTGCGGCAACGCCCTCGCTATGATCAAGAACATGACTGACACCGACATTGCCACTTATAATGAGCTCACCATGAGGACCACCAACGGCCGGAAGCTCATGGAGGAAAAAGTTCGACATCAAGCAAGTGGGTGGCCCGAATGGCTGTCGGTGGCCGATAGGCGGCTGTTGCAGTCGTCAACGGTGACCCCTGATGTGGTGGTGGCGTCAGACGGGAGCGGAGACTATGAGACGGTATCAGCTGCAGTTGCTGCCGCACCTAAGAAAAGCAGCAACAGGTACGTGATTAAAATCAAGGCAGGAGTGTACAGAGAAAATGTGGAAGTCAAAAAGGACAAGACCAACATAATGTTTCTGGGAGACGGGAGAAGCACAACTATCATTACAGCGAGTAGGAATGTGGTCGATGGCAGCACAACCTTCAGGTCTGCCACAGTTGGTAAGCTCAATTACATTCTTAAATTTATTTATTTATTTATTTATTGAGCAGCAATTACATTCTTAGATTCTTACGCCACAGTTAAGATATATCTTGCAAATTGGCCAATAGGAGTGCAAACGAACTTAGGAGCCTTTTTTTCCTTCACCAACAACCAACGATTTACGCGAAGATCTCATCCAAAAATTAATTCAGTAGCATAGAAATGGTAGTAGCATTATTATTTTTTGTGGGGTACATCGGAAAAAAAGCATCATTCTTCAAAAGAGGCTAATAATCGAATGGGAGAAAACATACCACACTTAGGACATGTAGTGTGATAAATTAATAACCATCAGATTATGGTCTGGTGGTCAACAAGCATACAATTTAAAGGTTAGGGTTCTTTAAACTTTACTCATTGTTAATCCTTCCTCACCAATTCAAAAAAAAAAAAAAGAAAAAAAGAAAAAGAAAAACAACGAGTGCAAGACCCCACACGGTTACC
Source organism: Bruguiera gymnorhiza (assembly GCA_020883675.1). NCBI lineage: Eukaryota > Viridiplantae > Streptophyta > Magnoliopsida > Malpighiales > Rhizophoraceae > Bruguiera > Bruguiera gymnorhiza. The sequence goes on along the minus strand of JAIRCJ010000036.1, from coordinate 770,179 downwards.
CTTCCCCAATTCAACTAAAAACAAACGATATGATTGTCATCGGAACCATGATGACCAACCAAAATGTCATAATGGAGAAGAATCCTGCGGAAATTATGCAGAATGACGCGGGACAGCAAAATCGAATATTATTGGTCATGAATTCCGCAAGATCTTAGCTGGCACATGGCTTTGTATTTTTGGCACAATTTTTTTTTTTCTCTGTACATTTCGAAAAAACAATGCCCGGCCTATCTTTCCTCGGTGGGATATACGATTCCTTTTTAATCTTGCATGATTTGAATTAGTTAGAATTTCAATAGACACAAAAAAAATAATAAACTTAAGTAATTATAAATAATATTTACATTATATAAGAGATATTTTATATTATATTAATTTTTTATATCCACTTGAATTCATTATTTTTGCATTTACATAAATGAACTTTAGGAAATATGAAAATTTTATGATACAAAGGCTAAATACTATTATTGTTTATTTAAGTTTGGATTGTCATTACTGTTACACATAATAAAATAAAAATGAGATTTCAATTATCATGTGCGTTGCGTCTAGGTCACGGGGATGAGTCTGAATCGCAGTAGTCCCTCTGAGCTGTCTTAAAAGAAATTTCACTGTCGGTGGCAATTTCAATACATACATGTGCTAGGAATGTGTTGGCTTAGCTAAATTAGGAACGTTTGTGACTTTTACAAAATCTATTCTTATTTGAAACTTAGCCCCATCGGCTCGGCTCGGCTCGTCGTTTGTCCCAATTTCGTGAAAACTACTGACAAATCTTATCCAGTAACCACTGAAAATTTATATATATATAATATAGCGTCGTTTCGTCGGTGAATTCGGTTCGTGCCTTCCACTCACCTAAACTTATCATAGCATCTGTCGACACAGAGGAGAGCTTTGAAAATTTTGTTTCACTTAAAAATCTGTTATTCTTCAAATTTGAAATGCAATCAAGGATGGAGACAACTTACGGGCACTTCGTGAAGTCAAATTATTTGCACTTTAGTGTTCGAGTGTCACTTTCTGTCTTTGCTTTTGTCGAATCGATGGTTTACAGCTCCGCATTAGGCAACTCCTCCTTCCTTTTATAATCGATGGTCCCTTTTTTTCGCTGGACATGATACGATTTGGATGGCCGCTGGGATGCTTCCTTGGTGCTTCTTGCTTCCTGCTCGTTCTCTTCAGATAATTACTTTTCATTTATGAATTGCCGAACTTAGTCAGGTTCAATTAATTTGCATGTGTCAGTCGATTGCACATATGGGAGGACACTGTCATAGTAGTACAGTTGTCACGAGTGGTCCGGCCTAGCCCCCCCCCCCGAGGACTTTTAAGTCCATATCATATTGTGAAGGGGTCCACAGAGCTGCACAATTTTTTATGTATGAAAATCCCATGTGTTCACAGGCCCACTTTTCTCTATCCGATTCTTTTAGGTCTGGCCCCTACTTACACAGATGCACCATGGATGTCCCTGGAACACGTCTCTACCCCCCCCCCGGGCTTTTAACAGCACATATGTGTAAGTGGGGAATGTAAGTGTTTTGGCACTTGGGGTAAGTCGGAAACTGCTATAACATAGTTGCACGGTCGAATCAAATTCATTCGATTTTTGAAGTGGCTTGCCAATCTTTGCCTTTTGGCTTTCTTCTGGGCCTCCTGCAATCACCAAAAACGAATCTGATACATAAGTAACACAATTAATTTGGCGTGTGTCCATGTGGTTGCAGCCGTCGTTGGAGAAAGATTCTTAGCAAGGAACATAACGTTCCAAAATACAGCCGGTCCTTCCAAGCACCAGGCCGTGGCGCTGCGAGTTGGAGCTGATCTTGCCGCATTCTACGAATGTGACATTCTGGCATACCAAGACAGCCTCTACGTCCACTCAAATCGTCAGTTCTTCATCAATTGCCTGATTGCAGGCACGGTTGATTTCATCTTTGGCAACTCAGCCGTAGTGTTCCAGGACTGCGACATTCACGCTCGTAGACCCGATTCAGGCCAGAAAAACATGGTAACAGCACAAGGCAGAACCGATCCTGACCAAAACACGGGCATCGTGATTCAGAAATGCAGGATTGGTGCCACCTCTGATCTGCTATCCGTGCAGAGCAGCTTCCCAACGTATCTTGGTAGGCCCTGGAAGGAGTATTCAAGGACTGTTATAATGCAATCGTCAATAACTGACGTGATACACTCAACCGGATGGCACGAGTGGAGCGGCGAATTTGCCCTACGCACGTTGTACTACGGGGAGTATCAAAACACCGGGGCTGGCGCTGGAACGTCCAACAGGGTGTCGTGGGAGGGGTTCAAGGTCATTACCAGTTCAGCCGAGGCTCAAGCTTTTACTCCTGCCAACTTCATTGCTGGCAATAATTGGCTAGATTCCACTACCTTCCCGTACTCTCTTGGCCTCTGATTGATGATTTTTCTTGTTTGAAGATTATGATGAGGAGATCAGTTACAATGTTGTGCAGCCCGTGTATACGTAGGGTTGTGCGTATTTACTACAAACGAGGGCTGGGTGACCCCGTAACTGAGTGTATTTTGAGGCTTGTATGTGTGTAAGTTTCAACTAGTTGACTTATAGTAATTGATCAATAAGGTCCTTTAATAGCATGGATATGAACTTTTGTTCCGTTCCGTGGTTGTAATAGTAGTAATCGTTGGCTATGAACAAAAATGTACAATTATATTGGAACAAAACAAACATTGTCGCCGTCGTCATCACCGTTAAGAAATTCGAAAATTTCTTCACCGTGGTTTAGAGTTAGCAATAATTGCAGGCACATAATGTTCATCTGTAGAAAGAGATCCAAATCTTCACCTTGGCCGATATTTGTGTCAAATAATTGGACAATATCGGACATTATTATTATTCTTATTATTATTATTGGTTTGTATTGGACAATATTTTTTATTTTTATTGGACAATAATTGAATGAGTTTAGAGACTAAAAATTGAGCTTGAACTCCTAGAATAAGCTTTGGCCTCTCGAATTTAGATGCGTTCAAGGAAATTGCCTATTGGATATTATATTTATTCGCTATTTCTCTTCTTCCATGGTCATAGAGGAGTTGTTGCCGCCATGAATTCCCATACAAAGTAGTTCTTTCCCCTTTCATACTCATGATGGAACTATCGTGAAAGATCATTTCTTCTTCCAATCGCCAACTACGCTCTATCCTCTGCCAATCATTTGAACTCCGGTTACATTTACTTTTCTTGGAATCTAAAGAGTGGAGAATCTCGAGACAAAGTCCAAGAGCATGAAGACAGTCCAGCTAGAATAATTCACTAGGAAAAATTTGCTTGCCACGACAAGAACATATTCTAAAACAGGTGTCGCGGGAAGAATTAATAATACCTACCGCCGACTAAGGACCACTTCAATAGTCATCATGACAAATCTCACTCCGGGTTCTTTCACAATAAATCTGATCAATACAATGATATATCAATTTGAAACCCGTTAAAGTCACAACGACAGATCAAATTAGCCCCTCCAAGTAGTGGTTTTACGAGGAAAGAAATAGCCTTCTTGTGAGAGTCATACAACTAAACCTTAAGAATCTCTCTCCATTTATGGAATCTCGTATAGTGGAATGCCTTGCATTGGCTTGAGAATTTAGAACACGGGGTTCCTAACCCTGACAAGTGAGAACACTTTGAACTGTCACCTAATGCATGCTAATTATAGTTGAGTTGTTGATGAGTTAAACGAGATCGTCAAAGATATCAACTACGACTCGGAAAAACAAAATATCCACCAAAAGAACTTCATTTTGACAAGGAAACGAAATTAAAGAGATGACAACAGCGTAGCAAAGTTTAGTAACACCCGATAAAAGCAGTCACCAGTTCACTCTGCTTTTTCCCGAATTGATGAAGAGATGACAAGTTTCGACCAAATTATGGATAGAACACTTCACATCAACAAGGAAATCTCATGGGACGATTTTCTTATAGGCGACTGATGACAGCCTCCACCTCGGAAGGGGTATACAGATGGTATGTTGGAGCCACTTTTGCAATGTCAACATTGTTAGGAGTCACCTGCAATCAAAATAGCATGGCTGCATCAAGCACGACACAAAAGTGTTTGTTCCCTTTAAATAGCATACTTAAACCAGTCATAGCGAAGGAGTTAACAAATATCAAATAAACAAGGTTCGAGAACAGAGAAGATGCCACACCATGAAAATGGAAAAAAAAAAAAACATAAATATTTACCTTTTCTTCCATGACTTGCTTCAAAATTGAAAGTGCAATCGCCTCAGCTTCTTGTAGAGTGATGTCCTACACACAATTGGCAAATCACCATCAACACCAACCATAATCCAACATCAATCACTTGACGGACTCAGCTAAAAGACCCAGATGAGCTGGCTACAAGCACAGACCACAAGCCACTATCCAGGTATCAAAGAACTGGAAATTCAGAATGATTTTACATCTTACATTTCAAATGTATCATCATGAAGGTACTAAGTCATGCAATCTCCATCCCAGTGGCGAGAAAGGTAAGTGATAAACTGAAAAAACCACATAAAACTAGAAGTAGCAATACCTTGTTATATTGCTCTTGCAAAGAGCTGTCAGCACCTTCAGACCCAGAGCCAATGGCCTTGGCATTGCATTGCCAAAATGTGCCAGATGGATCTGTGTAGTACCTGCACAACAAAACTCTCTCCTTTTAGACAATACAGCCATTAAAGTAGAGATAGAAGCTAAAGAAGCCCTGAGGGGGAAAGATAAATGTACATACTGGCAAAACAGCACTGCTAGTGCATGAGAATGAGATATAAATATCCATTCACAGAAAAATAAATGGGATTTGCACATTAAAACCGCCATTTTCCATAATGTAAACCTAGGTGGAACATAAGATCCAAGAAACTAATGATCCCAGATATTGAACAGTTTTACTCATGCAGCCATTAACCAAGAGCAGAAAAAGGAGGCAAAGTTGAATTGCAATTAGATTGTATTATTGATGTTGCTATAATGCAACCAAACAGTTAATGTTCTAAGGCCAAATGATGTGGATGGTAGACAGTAACAATTGGAAGGCTGCTGAGCATGCCGCAACAGCCAACCAGATAACTAATTCATTTGCAGTCTTGCAGGTTTGGTTCTATAGAGTATTTGACTGTTGGGACTAAGACTGATAACTTGTCATACAATTTTTTAGTGATAAGTAACTGTAGTTCTGGCAGGAAAACTGAGTGCAACTTCCTCAGTTACACAGAAAATATCATCCCCCAACAGACAGCAAAGAGCATGTCCCCACATAAATATGTTCTTAAACAGTTACTGCAAGACAAATCAATCATATTTGCCATGTACTGTAAGAGGTCTAAAGGCATATTAAAAACAACTCAGCAGTAATTAAATGTGGCACCACTTTTTTTACAATCTCTGAGCAAATACAATGGTATATTAGTACTTACAAGCTCGGTCCATTCTCATCATGACCAGCAATTAGAAGAGACACCCCGAACGGTCGAGACTGCAAAGAAAAATTGAAAAATAAAATTGCCAATCAATAGAATTTGCTATTATTGGATATTAACAAACCAAGGATTTGACATCAGAAAGTAATGTGGAAGTTCCTTACCACTGTGCTACAACAAAATGGTATATAATCTTACTTTTCGGCCTTCCTAAATAAGTAGCATCTGAAATGGTGAAGTATTTTCTAACTATTTGTTTAATAAATTGCTGTGTGACAGACATAACAAATTAGGGAGAAAGGGCTCTTCCAAATCCTCACTTCGTAAAAAACAATAATATGGTTTACACTAAACAAATAGGCCACAACTGTTTTCTCCACATTCCAGACAGAACATCTTGAACAAGGGAATCAAATCAGTATCAATAAACAGGTAAAATATTACCATGGATTCTTCGTCACCTTCACCAAATCTTAGGGCCAGGTCACAGAGCGCTTGTGTCGTTGACTCTACAGTCATTGGTTCACCGTATGAGAATCGATGGTTCTGAAAAATTAAGGAAATCAATAAGGGGAGGCCCATGCACTAGTTGGAAATAGAAGAAAGAAGAGCAATAGTACCTGAGTCTCCACACGCGCATGCTCAACGAGCGTGCGAGCATCTGCAATTAAGCCACTCATAGCACATCCAATATGCTCATCAATTTCCATAACTTTCTCCACACTGCTAGGCTCCTGCAAGTGAATTCAGAAGAAATGACGCCTATGAACATTTGCAGTCCTCTAAATTTCAAACATCAACATATGTTACCCTAATGGGGTTGTACCATCAAACTAAAGTAGGCCAGTTCCAAAGACTCTGACTCTAAAGCATTATAATAACACATGGACTCTCAAATAAATTTGATCAAATTCTCAGCATACAGAGAAGAAACACAACAAACATGTGAAGAAAACAAATAAAAAGACACTGTTATAAGAGGACAAACCAGCAGTGGTGAGGTGATACGCTTCTCAACAGCAAGAACAACACCTTCTTTTGTCTTCAGGCCAATTGCAGTAGAACCCAGCTATCATTAATATAAAGGAGAGAAAGGACAACATTATTTTCAAGAAAAAAGCTCCATGCACAGTCAAATGATAAAAATACATGTGCCACCAAGTAAATTATGTCACGTAACAATGCTTCCCTTAAATCCATTTAATATGATATTATGTGATATTATTGGCTACAGGTGCTGCTTGTATGATTTGGTGATACGAATAAGAATGTCATGTTTTGAATCCCCCCAACGTAAGCCAAAGCCCCAATACATGCAACTTATCCTTTGTCTTTCCCCAGAAGGGGGTTTAGGAGTTGTGCTGCGCGCATGCTTTTGTTTTGCTGTGAACAGAACGTGCATGCTTTATTTCGCGGTGAAATGGAATATGAACAATAAAGCCAATCAAAGAATATAAAAAATTCCCTAAATCCAACAGTTTATTGAAAAGCATAACTGGAAATTTCCCATTGCCTGTGAGTTGCACTGTAGATATCACTCATCGCATATTGGCTTCTCAATAATGCTGTGCCAATTCATAAACTTGAGGAAAACACTAGTTTTTGTTTTGTTAAACAAAACAATTAATCTTAATTTTCTGCAGCGAACACTTTTGGAGACCTACGGTAAAGAGAATGATGCAACTGGCAGACTAAAGAAAGGAAGACATAAAGACAGCTATTAGTCAACTGAACTTGTATGTGAAGTGTTTGGGAGGATGGTCAGGAGCCATAAACTTAGTCAATCCAGTGATCTCAGTTGACAGCTTCTCAGTCTCTTTTTTGTTATGTTTACATATGTATTTGTTATGTTTTGTTAGTGAGGTTGGGACTCGGGCATCATCAGCAACTTGGAAAATTGAACACAGAAACCTTTAAAAAACCGGTCGAAAAATTCTGGGAGATTGTTGTGAGGACCTTAGATTAAATTGGGGGAAAAAAAGAGTTTAATTATGGATGATTATTGTTGTTACTTAAGAAATGGGAATGGGGGGAGGAAGAGTTGGGGAGGAGTCAAGGCGGGGGGGGGGGTGGGGATGAATAAATAAATAAATAAATAAAGGAATGAAAATGGAAGGTTGGTGGGGTGAGGGGGGGGGGAAAGGAGAAAGAGTAACCTTGATGGCTTCGATGGCGTATTCGACTTGAAACAGTCGGCCTTCAGGAGAGAAGGTGTTGACTCCTCTATCATACTCCGTCCTTCCCAATTTTTTCCAAATACCAAACAACAACAACAACAATAAGAAGAAGAAGAAGAAAGAGGTAGAGAGAGAGGGATGAGGATTAGATTTTACCTCGTGAGAAACATTGTTACTCTCGATTTGAATCAAAGTAAGGGAAGAGAGTTGATCAGTTCCTGTTCACTGGTCTCTCTCTCTCTCTCTCCGTGCGTCTGCGTCTGTCTTTGATTTACAATTACATAAGAAGAGCCCTGCGCTTCCCTTGCCTTCCCTTTTCCTTCTTGTAAAGCAAGACAGAGGAGAGGAGGACTTTTGGATTTAGAGTTTGGTTGTGTGGGCTTTGCACCTCTTATCATATCATGTCAGGTCCAGTCCTCCCCGCTTCGTTAAACCTCCTTTTCTTTTTCCTTATTTATTTATTTTACTCAGATGTAATCGAAATCCAAATGAATGACCCCTGAGTCCAATTGGGAACTGGGCCTTCGGAAAAGCACCCCAACACCGCGCCCCGCCCTACATTTTCTTTTCTTTTTCAACGTTTCTTTTGGTCTAATTCCAGTCATGGGCATGGCATGAGGTTCCGCCGTTACTTTTCTGTTTGCTTTCGGTGACCCAAAAAAAGAAGGAAACAAAAACCCAAAAAAAAAAAAAAAAAGAAGAGCAAAAGATAGCTGTGGATTGTGCTTGATGAGGTGCTGCTCGTCATAAATTTTGTAAAATTGGACTCTTCAATCATCATCATTGGTGGCTGGTCTCGAGCCCCCCCTCCCCCCCAAATGTAAAAACTCTGGATGTCTTTTCCTTTGCAGAAGAAGAAGAACCAAAGACAGATCCCATTCGAATTTCTCATCCTTACAAGTTTGATGATCCATTGATTACATTGGATCTATTTTTATGTAATTAATCGGTGATGGCCGCCGCAAGGGATGGGAAGAAGCAACCGCAAGAAATGTGACTGGAAACTTGCGCACTATGTCTGTTCGTCATCATCATCCTTTTGACTTGCTCACCAGCCCTTCGAATCTGCTCCGTGTGCTGTTGCCGGGCAGCCGCTCTCCATTCTTCCGCCTTCCTATGCACCATCGCCATCCTTTTCATTAACTTCTCTTCCAGGTTTGCTCTCATCTTCTCTATTTTCACCTGCATGTTCACGAGGATAAATTTTAATACACATAGTTCTCTGATTATCTAGTGGTCAGTGGTAGAAAACAAATGCCGCGGGAGATATGGTAATACTTTTTTTTTTTCCTTTTTTCTTTTTTTTTGTCTGATTTATGCACGGTGGCCGGACTCCTCTCATATTTGTACCGAGGTGGATCCTAACAAGCATGTGCACATATGTTGACCCAACTTCTAAGCCAGAGAAGAGATTCTATGCGATGGAATTTTTTTTTGTTTTTTTAAAATTGTTTCCCACTGCAATGGGAATGCAAGTCATGGAAAATAGAGGAGTAACAAGTAGCCAGCTAGCTAATTAGTGCCGCCCTTTTAGCTGTAGTTGGTTTATTATTTTAATTAGCAAGAACTGAGTTCCGGGCCTGTAAGCTGTACGCGTGGAGAAAGTGATCTCAAAATCCAAAGTATGCATATATATATATATATATCTGTAGCCCTCCACGCATTTATAAATCCCAGATGATCACATGGGCTTACAAGTTACAACAAAAAGAAGCCACAAAGGTATTGTATATACTTAACTTAGGAAGGACACTCCATCAGAGGTAGACCAGTCAAGAAAACAAAAGAACGATGCCCAGGAGCAGTGAGGGGCTCGAGGCCACAAAGCCAAAAGGAAGACCGACAAAGCCTCCAGAGTTTGTATGTATAGTCAACTTTATGAAAAAAGCCATGCATAAGCATGCATATATAGCTGTGTTATATATATATATATCCACACACACACACACAGACAAACACATATATAATGCCATGCATGACTTTTCCACATGGCTTACATACAATCCCAGCTCATGTTGACATCTAAACGTTAACGTGATGATAGGATAAACTAATGACAAATTAATTTAGCATGCCGGTGGCAACAGAGTGGCACAACCACTCCGCTGTGGGGGAAACTTCAAGGAAACAGGAGCAAAACCAAAGAGCCATTCGAGATTATTGCAAAGCCAAAGTGCTGACATTTGGCATTGTAATGTTTTCAACTATCATCCATGTTGAATGCAATTCCATTTCAAGGGAATGTTAATAAAGAACAATGCATCTAAGACAAAAACATCCGCTGGAAGAAATAAGATTGCATTAACCATGCGAATGTCAAATATGTTAGGTTGAGGCAAAGTACCTCCAGTTTTTTTGATTGAGCTTCTGCTTTTGCATTTTGGAGGTTCACCCAAGCCTGAATTTTGGCCTCCTCTCTCTGATACCTGTTATGCAAACTACATGCTATCAGACTTCGCAATACAAGTGAATGCTGCTAAATTTTCCATATTTATCGCCTTACATTACCTAAGGCAGTACTTTTTCTTTTCTTCTTCCTCCCATGCAGCAGCTCTTGAATCCGAAATGCTTTTACGGCAGGCAACACCTGTTTCAAAATGCCTCAAGCTCTTTGATATCTCCTCTTCTTCCTCTTCTCTAGAGCTCCAATTCGATGTGACAGAATCATACTGTGTCCCAAGTTGAAGCTTAGCCAAATGGCACTCTTCCAGCTGGGAAATGTCAATGGTAGTATTGGTGCTCAAAGCCAGTGGGCCTGACCTACTGGCAGGAGTGTTATGGCGAGCAGGAGACGAGCTCTTGAATGGTGTATGGCATCTAGAAGTCGTGGAGCTGCCCAGAGGAGTCATCTCTGTCCCAACATCTCTATGTTTCACCTCATGATGAATTACCTCGGTGCCAGCATCCCTCATTGTTTCACTGGCCAAATTTTTAAAGAAAAACCCTTGTTTTGCTGCCTCTGAGTACCCAAGGTTTGGTAACACCGATTCTACCTCGTCAGTCAATTTATCTAGAATCATCAACACAAAATGTAAAATAGGAATTCGTCTTCAAAATAAACTATTTCTAAGACTACATAGAGATTCCACATCAGCTCTTTTTACAGTACTTTTCCCAGGAAAAATGTTCGTTGATCACTCAGGGAAGGCTCCAATAGCTGATAAGTAACATTAACTTTGTACCATAAGTTTTCGTCTTTTGGGGTCAGGAAGAAGGACTATTCCTCAATAAATAAAAGCAATGTGCGATTATCTTGATAATGAAAGATGGCCTCATGGGTATAAACAGTTCACTTTTATTCAGTATTCTGGATAACCTATCCCCAAGTCTAGAATGTAAAACATTGTCCATATTGTTTGATAAATGGCCCGTAGAAATAAAGTTCATCTGGGTTCTGTTTCTGGACAAATAGGAAAATCATGCAGCAAAGAAAAAGTTAAAAGCTTTGACAATCTTTTAGAAGAGAAAAGAGCAGTATCGTGAGGAAAATAGTGGAGCAAAAAGTATCAGTTGCACGAACTAGAAAGGCCGAATGGGTCAAAGTTCCGTTGAGCAAAGTTGAATTAAAGACTAACCACATACCTTTTAGAAGCACATCTGCAGAGACAGAGACCCTTCCTCCATTAAAGTCTGTGGCTGAGTTTTGTTGGTCCAGAGTCGATGAGCCGTGAAAAGCGGAAACGACCTTGGAGATCTTTTCCTCTGTCACTCTTGCCTTGTCTGCAAGTACTTCCACTTGCGGCGGCTTAAAGTTAACACACTGCCAGTGGATCTTTGAAGAGTCTGGTGATGGCTTTATGGCATGAGCAGCAGAATCATGGCAAGGAGTGCTCATTACCCATTTCTCTGCATCATCCCACTTTGAAGGAAAGTTCCTCTTTGAAAGATTACTATTGCTGAAACTAAAAACTGGTCTACCAGGTGTAGGTGGCGCTTCAACTCTCCTCAGCGTGACTGAGTTCACTCCTTCTCTTCTCCTTTGAGCTGAAACCTCAAGAAAACCTCTGCATTGCATGCCGCCATTGGCCACTGGAAATGACTTAACAAAATCAGAAGTTTCCTTGAGATTGAGCTTGCAAAGTGGGTCTTGAAAAGCGTTTGAAAATGGGTTGTCCTCAACTTTCCCACACAAGCCTGTGTTGGTCTCCAATGCTGTTTCCTGAACCATAAAATTAAGACCCAGAACAAGAATGGTTAGTCAAAATTCGAGACCCGAATGGGGCTTAAGGACGTACAGTGAATAGAGGTGGAAAACTAATTACCCCATTAGAAGCAAAGATAGGAGGTTGAAAGTATTTGGGACTAGGGAGATCCATGGATGGATGTGAGATTTGAAGGGTGTCAACTGATTTAGAAGCAGGAGAGGAATCTTTTGCAAATGTGGGCTCTTCTGTTATGGTTACTTATAATATTATAACTGGCTTTTGCGAGTTTCGTTGGCTAAGCAACTCTTTTCATTTCTGATACAAAACCGGCATCATGAGAAAGTGACTGAGGAGGAAGCAGAGGAACAGCATAACTAAACAAGGAAAAAGCATTGACTGCTCACTGGGAAGCTTGGTCTAAAATACTGTTGCACTGTCTGTGACCCCACATTCACATTCACATTTGGATAATAGCCACTTAACCAGACCTTGGAAGTGAGACCATATTTCACGCTTTCTTCAAGGAAGAAGACGAAATAGTACTTGTCGACAAGAAGGCTGAGAGAGCTTTTGGTGGTGGGGTGAAGATAGAAAAGAAAAATAAATGGAAGGAAAAACAAAAGCGTGGACGCACACATGACAACAGTAACAAGACAGGACCAAGCGAGAAACGAGGAAAAAGAAAAAAAAAAAAGTTGCTTACGAAATAGGTTTTAATCTTCTTGTTTTATGTTCGTGTGGTATTTTTGGGAAGGTTCTTATTTGGTTTTTGACCTTCTTTTGTCTGTGTGAAATGCGTGCAATGCAAAAGTCACGGTAATTTAGAGAGGATTGCACCCTGTTACATGCCAAGCAAGCATTTCCACTCGCTCGCTTTGTCGCCCTGCCTTCCATTCTTTCTCCTCTCTTCCAAACACTTCCATTGGATTTTCTTGTACATTTCATATCTTCAACTGAGGTTTGCTGCACTGGCTGGTACCTACTGGTCGGTGGTTAAGGATTTTAGTTTATTCAAAAACCAATACCACATTACACATATCTATGAGATCCATTGATTTTGATTCATAAGTTCATTTTATTGTATGAGATGATAATCTCATTTTTAATAACTTGATATGTTTTTTTAATATTAATTTAAATTCAAATTCAAAATTTTTTATTATTATATGTCTTTTAATAAATTCTCTGACTAATATTTATTTTTTCAATAAATAAAAATTTATATTAAAAGTGCAATATTAAAGTTTATATTTATTAATATTAAAATTAAAGTAAATAAAACTTATTTAAATTTAATAATAATTAAATAATAAATTTTTTACGATAAAAATTGAACGGCAAATTAACAGCTGACTCTCATCTTTAACCCACAAGTACAAACAACATAGAAGCACTTTTTTGTTGTTAAACAAAAAAAAAAAAAAAAAAAATAATCAACCTCTCTTTATGTACAAAAGGAGAGGGACTAGGTTCCTAGCGAAACTGAAATCAACCGCTGATGTGGGCCTTAAAATGCCAGGCCGAAACATCATAACTGGCTCAATGAGTCCACCAGTCCACGTCGCTCTACTCCTGGAAATTCAACCCGCATCATAAGGCTGCCACATTGTTCTTCGCGCATATGGCTCGAATGCATAGAAGGTGCCAACGACATTTTGACCAACTGTGAGCAACTGACTGGCCCCTCGGCCTAGTGCTATTTTCTTTTGTCTCTCTCAACTTCATTATTTTGTTCGGTTCGACCTACTTTATAATAATAGATAGAAGTTCTCTTGGATGATACCGAGTCCTAAGTCTTATAACAGAAATACATGTTAACAATTTCAATTGATGATTTAAGTAATCTAATGAAGCCAAGGTACTCGGATTCAGGTCAACTTCTATTTCCACTCCAAAAAAAAAAAAAAAATCCCTTCAGGACAAAGCACAGAGTAACGGGGGGGGGGAGATTATATCAAACCAGCTCATGATTAGAACTTTCTGTCTTTTGAGTCTAATCATTGGTTGGGCTTGGGGGATGGAAAGATAACCTGGATCTTCAGATATCCCTAGTCAGAAACAGGGGTTTAAAAAAAAAAAACAGAAAAAAGAAAATGCTTGATATATTTACTAAGTTTAGTTTCCAAGTCTAATAAGAATGGATTACCTTATCTCCTAGTTACTGTTGAAATGGATTGTTAGGAAATGCTTCTTAGAAATAAAACCGCGGGCGCGACTACTGAAAAAGTCTAATTAATATGCTTACTTACAACTCTCTTGAATCATGATTTTTCACACATCATGAGAGAAGCAGTCGAAATTTCATTTTACATATTAAACAGTTTATGTACGGTACGATGATGTCATGCCTTGAATGCATGTGCATTCGATATAAACAACTGAAAGAAAGAAAGAAAGAAAAAAAAACAGATCGAGTGATGTAGAATCTTGCTGTGAAATTGTGATAAGACCCAATCACCAATTGATAGAGAGACAATGACAGGATCAACCGCCCAACAGCATGACCTGGAGAGGGTTACAAGCAAAGCGACAGAGCGAAGATGAGCAAAATGGCTCCCACTTGTTAACCATATGCCCACAATATTTATTCACCTAATGCACGATGACAAGACATAGGCTACCAATAATTGAATTCTTAATGTCCAACCGAAGCGTAGAAGAAACCTGGAATTTTTGTAATCAACCCATTATTCTAGTCACTCGACATATCCCTTAAAATTGAATGCGAAGACAATACTATTTTTATCTCCTTTTTCTTCTTTTCTTCTTCTTCTTCTTCTTCTTCTTCTTCTTCTTCTTTGTCCCTTCATATGGTCAATGGCTGTAGCGTGCTTCCCTTCTCCTGCCATCCCAGTCCAAAGGCCCGGTCAAGTAGTTAAGCCGGTAGGCAAAAGGATGATGCTTAAAAACAGTCAAATTACAGTCAAGAAAGCAGCAACTGCACTTCTAGTAAGATCATCCTTCAAGAACAAGGTATTCTTCCAACGAATAGAACCCAGATCAGCCCGTCTTCTATGTTTCTGTCACTGAAGCTTCGACATTTATTAAAACACATGAATATTTTTGTATGCAAAATCGAAGTGGTTTTTGTGTCAGCAATTGCTATTAATGAAACATTAATAGTTGACTATCTTCTTCTGCAGGTCTTCGAGAACCAATCTGAGGGTATAGTTTGTTATATAGATGAAAGTGGGGAGATTATTTGTGAAGGGTACGATGAAGGCCCTCGCTTTCGCCAGCAAATTACTAGAAAAGCATACCATTCAAGGTTAGAATAGTTATCCCTCACAACAGGACCAGTCAAATAAGAATACAGATGTACCAATTTCCTTTTTTTTTTTTTTTTTTCTACAAGCTCTCATTTTAAGGCCAAAAAAGAAGAAGAAGTAAAAAAAACAGTAACTGAAAGATTTTTTCCAATCTCTGATGCGGAATTGCAGAGCTGCAGAGATCATCGATCTGCTTCAACAAAGATTGCTGGAGATTGTGAACGGTGGCGGTGGAGAATATAGCAGTGCAGCTGACAGCAATGTTGTTCCCGTGAAAGAAGACTTCTTTTAATGATAAGTAAATTCTGCTAGCATATCTGACTGATTCACCCTTTGACTCTTCGTCAAATAATCTATGTAATTTGAATAATACGTGGATTACAATTACACAATGTACAATATTACTACTTAATCAGAGCACAATATAACTTTATCATCTTCTGTTCAAGCTTCAAGCACCTTTCTTCTGGATCACCGAAATACCAAGTCCTTTATTTTCCCTTCAAACTATGTCTTGTGCCTCAGCTCGGCGATCAAATAAACTTATTTGCAATGACAGAAACGAGAGAGTTAAGATTAAGTACCTACGATCAGACGCTACACAAAAAGCTGGAAGTGTTGGGTGGAAGTGTAACTTATTTCCTAAAAAATTTCTTAGAGCCGCATCTAAAATTAAGGGACTGCATCAATTATGAGCTGGACAGTTAGTCCCACCCGAGTCCAAAGAACAATGTTGGCATATTTAGCCAGGCCAACAGCCAGTTTAACCCAAAACGTTGTCTAGCATCGAATCAGTAAGTATCCGTGCGGCTTTTTATTCACCGTGCTTATGGAGCACCTGGCTACTTTAAGCCCTGAGAAGCAGAGTTCTGTTTCCAACAGGGCCAATCACATCTTATATCCAGAGAAAGACACACACAGAATGTAAGCGTCCCCCCGGGGGGGGGGCGCCGGGGTTGATATATATATTGCCCTGGCTTTTACTTTATGGCCTTGTTCTACATCTCCTAACAATTTGCTAGCTGTGTGATCTTTTCTTTGTGGCTAAGAACACAAATCAATACCTCTCAAAAGAATGTAATATAAGAATATATATGAACAACGAAAAATAATAGGGGAGGACTTCCCTAAAGTGCACATTTAAATGTATGAGCACAGTTACTTAACTGAAGTCCCGCCTTGCAATGCACTGCATGTTTTCTTCAAAAAAAAAAAAAAAAAAAGCGGACTGGGATTTGGTTGAAATTATCGATGGAGGGGACCAAGAATATGGGACCATCAAGGAATAAGCAGTCGTCGTTGCTTTCCTGGACCTTTTCTTGTATTGCTTTTTCTTGGGAGAGATGACTGTTCTGTTGGAGATGCATTCTTTGCCATCCCCACCACCAAAACCCCAAAGTATATCTGACCTGAAGCCTCTTATCCATGTTTCCAGGATGCTTGTACTGGCATGAAAATTTATTACTTTAATGGCTGCTGGATAACCTACTTGCATACTTTCGCAATTTGTTAGCGGAGAAGGGAAGAGAGGAACAGAAGGTAAAGGGAAAGCGGATAAAGGGAAAATTTTCATTATGTACGTATGAACTAAAAGACTTGACTTGAGGACCCAGATGAGAAAAAAGGTGACTCTTTCTTTCCTTTGTTTTTTTTTTTTCTGGTGCCCCTACAGTATCAGCAATTCACTTCCCTTTGAGTTACATTCGCTTACCAGTCGTTCTTTGAGGTCATTCAAAACCGAATCCTTCTCACTCAGCCTGCTTCTCAAAGATTTTGGTTAGTTGGGCTCGGGGTGCCATCCATCCAAGTTCTAAACTAGAAGTTGTAAGACATCAGTTTATAAAAATATACGTAGAGGAGGTTAGTCAAGACAACTACTACTAGAGATTGGTGATTTCTTCAAAAATATTTAATCTGATTTATTATGGTGGTGCATTTTACTCATTAATCTTTTCTGGTGGAGGGCCTTATTGAGTTGGTTATTTCTCATTTAACGTGAACTATGACAAGTCGGTTGACCATGATATACTCAAAAGCCGTGACCCTCGACTGTTAGAGCGAATCGTTCTATTGATGAAGCTCGAAGTAGAAATAATCTGCGTCTCTTTCACTCAGCATTGCTGCTGACCCTTAGGAGTCATTGGTCATAAATGTGATTTTCCAAAGTTAAAGCAGCGGCGCATATTGAAAGCGAAACCCAAATAACGAATAGGTTGCTGCCACTTGAAGCGGAAGCCTGGCATCTTTGCCAAAATATTGTAGTTGTAGGCATCAAACATGCAACAGATATTGCGACTGACGTCCATTCGTGCTTTTCAAAATCTCTGAACGCTTTTATAATTAGCTGGCGGACCCGACCGTGATTGGGGCCATTTTTCTTTTTGTCAGGTCAGGCTTGCTTGGGCTTAGGACCTAGCACCGGCCCGAGCCCAACCCAATCCCGAACCCCAAACTTCAGCAAGTTGTGGCAGTAGTTGTTGCCACAACTGCAGGGCGACTACAGTAAGTTGCAGCGTTCGACAGGGAAGCATGGTTCCTTCATTTTTGAGTCCCACAATCTTTTTTCTATCAACTGTTGTCTAATTAACACTTCAAACTCAATTTTCTGTGTGCGGTGCAAGTTTTGTGCTTTCCTTCGTGGCTCAAAGAAATGGAATTGGATTAGGGGGATTTACTTCTTTTTATTATTAAAATAAAAAATAAAAAAGGGTCGCTTTGCATCGCTCTCACGTTTCTCACATTGGATTAAACAAAAGCAAAAGGGCCGGTGGTGAGGTGAGTAGACCACTGGCAAATGCAGAGCTGACAAAAGCTGTCCCCCCCCAAATAAATATAAAAGAGGACTTCCGACAGAACAATTGCAAACCTTTTTATTATTTACACGGTGTAAAGCAATTGCAATTGCATTTGCATTTGCAGCACGTGAATTGAAGTAACAATTAATATCAATATGTTATACGCGCGTTTGTCAAAAAGCAAAGCACGAGTTCTCTGCCATGCCATCGGTTGCCAGAGGGCGGTCGGTGAAATGTGCATGTTTTCTTTCTACGTTATTGACAATGGCTCTAATTTTAAATTCAGACCATATATGGTACGGTATGGTATGTATGTATGTGCGTACGATAATTTTTTTACAAATTTCTGATTTCTTACAAGGGTTTAGGCTAATTTATGAGTTTTATCACTTAGTGGCTTCAATTTTTTTACACGGGGGTACCTTGTTTCAGTACATTATGCGACACGCTAATCTTCCCAAGTGTTCAGTTAAATTAATTCACCCTAATGCAGACTGGTACGCGAGTTGCACTTATCGCCCCGCTTGAAATTCAGTCATGTCAAGTGCTACTTAACTTGAATGCGCGCGTAAAAGCATGTGTTAAAGAGCATAAATTTTATATTAATTGACAAGA
This sequence comes from Bruguiera gymnorhiza, assembly GCA_020883675.1. Classification (NCBI taxonomy): domain Eukaryota; kingdom Viridiplantae; phylum Streptophyta; class Magnoliopsida; order Malpighiales; family Rhizophoraceae; genus Bruguiera; species Bruguiera gymnorhiza. The sequence goes on along the minus strand of JAIRCJ010000036.1, from coordinate 751,712 downwards.
TATAGAGCGTCAATCGGGCCGATAATGAATATAAATTTTAGCAACAAAATGAACTAACCTTTTGCGGTGGGCACGGAGCTTTTTTTGAAAGGCATGTGAAAACTGACGTAACGGGTGACGTCAGAAACACATTCAACAACGTGCATTATTCACTTCTCGGTTGACCGAGTGGCTTTAGCACTCGTCTGTGGGCTTTGAACCATTATTATATCAAATTATGCGGTCTAATTGAAAAATGGTTGATTTATTATTAACTCAAATATGTTGAGTTTAGCCTCTATTCAGACATTTAATGGGGTTATATATATATATATTTTTTTTTTATATTTAAAAAAAAAAAATTCTCTCACGAATATCACTCTTGTTTTCTTATTTTATTAAAAAAACAAAAATGCCTAGGTCGCTGCCTCGCTAGGGGCCGCAACATTTAAAATAGTCAATTCCACATTATATATGTACGGGGGCATTTCCTTCTCTTCACGCTTCACAGGCGACCACCCTGTTTTAATTTTTCAGCTCTCTTTCCATCTCTCCCCCCCCCTCTCTTGCTCTGTGCGCACGCACGGGCAATGCCAACAAAATTCAAGATTCACCTCGAGATGGAAGGGGCTTACCCTAGCAGCGGCAATGCTCAATGTAAATTCCCTAGTTTCAGAAGCTCAAGCAAGGAGGACGCAATGGTTGCTGGGTTACAGAGCCTTGTACGGGGCTCATTATCAGAAGGTAGTCGGAGATGCAATGTTGTCTTTAAATCTTCATTGAAAACGCATCGCCTTCCGGCTGCCACCAAGTTCCAATACTGCTTTCTCAAAAGCTGCCATTTGTGTAACAAGAGGCTGAGCCAGGACAAAGATATCTACATGTACAGGTGATTATTTATATATACATATATATAGTAAAAAACTCACGCCTGCACACTCGCACACACACGCACATACACACACACAGTATATGCGTAGATACAGAGAGGGGCGTTCGTTAATTGGGAAAGTGATTGATGCGAGCGATGAATATTGCAGGGGTGATATAGGATTTTGTAGCGTAGAATGCAGAAGGCAGCAGGTTGAAATGGATGAACTGATGGCATCATCATCTACCAGCAGAGCTCTCCGATCTCATCGGCATTGCAGCGTTGCTGCCCGGCGTCAAACTCGTCCTCCCATCCCGTCTAACGCATCAGACCACGGTCTCCTAAGTTGGGATTGAATTCCGTTTACCTCTTATGTTCCTAATTCATTCCTTCCTCCTTTTTTCGTCCTCCCCCTTCTTTGTCGTTGGTTTTTACTTTATTTTATTTTATTTAGACAATAATACATAATAATAGAAGAAGATAATTGTTCTAAAACTGTCAATTCCATCCTACGAGTCACTGTCCTGCTTTGTCTTTTGAGATAGGAGACGTATTGGACAGGCCGTCTTAAAAGATAGAGTCGGTCGCAATATAACATAGAATAGATATTTTGTTACTCCTCTTGCTCTCACTTTGGCACTCCATACTGGATTGTCCGGATGATTCCAAGTAATCACATTTACAATAACTCTTCTTTCTTTGAATTTCATGTACCGAACTTGACATTTTGATGCATGAGTTCCACTGTTGAAATCAATTAGCTTTTCAAGCGCCTTTAACCCCTATATTTCAATTTCCCTTTTTTTTTTTTGTTTTTTAATCAACCGTCCTTCATTTAATTAGTAGAAGTAATCTTCAACATGACTAATTTCACTAACGGCCAATCAAATAATAACTCAACCTCGGTCTTCCACCCCTAATTCCATCCACTTTCTTCACTGGGGCAGTTGGGCTGTCATGGGTCGGAGTAGGACCGAGGTCCAACGACTCTGTCTACTTTAACCTACTCTTTTTCGGCAGATCATGGGCTGATTTAAAGTTCGACTCAAGACTTCGCCCATATATATTCATCTGGACCAGAGGTCCAGCAACCAACCCTGCGTGTGTGTGTGTGTGAGTGACCGAGGTCCAGCACCCAACCCTGTGTGTGTGTGTGTGTGAGTGACTTTCGGTCAATTCCTTACTAAGCATGCAACGAGCTGCAGTAAAACTTTATCCGTAGACCAAATTCTTGGTCATGAATTACACTTATTAATGCTTCAGGTTCTTACCGGGGTATCTGAAATATCTATATCATAAAAAAAAAAGAAGAAGAAGAAGGAAAGCTGAAGTATAAATGACGGAAGGTGCCCTGGTGGACCAGGACCACCTTTGGTTTGAGCTCCACGCATAAGCTAGAGGGCCCAAATTATAATCGAGGAGCAATTAATGCCCCAACGGTTTGAAGCAAAGCCTAATTAACAGTAAAACTTGCCAATAAAGCAGTTCATCAATCGTCTACTCTAAATGATGTTTATGAATTAATTCGCTTCTCAAGATTATCAGTGTTATCCATCCTACGAGATACGACATTTACATTTTGTATCAGAGCTGAGGGCAAACAACACTTGTTGCTCATCAATCAAATTAATGCAAGGCAAGATAAACACACAAATTACAATTTTATTTGTAGAATACAAACTAAAAACCCTTAGTTCCATTGTCTCAAATTTAGCACAATATTTTAACCATCGGACTAGAATAGCAAAGCTGATAAGGTTTACGAGACAATAATTGAAGGAAGATCGGATCACCGTGACGATGGAAGAGTGAGAAGAACATTCTGATAAGGTCCAAACTCGTTCTTTTTCTTTCTTCTTTGTCTCCGCAAATTGAGCAATGTAGAAGTGCTCAGTGTTCTTGATAGGGTTCAAGACTACGTATAGAAATGGGGGTCATTTCCTCGGGGCCACTGCCACGGGAGGGCCCGTTTCTTCCTTTTCTTTACTAGCAGCAGTAATGATACGACTCTCAATAATTGTATGCGAATGAACTGTGACCAACCCCACCGCCCGGTTAAAGCCGTGGCCTCCATTTATTGCTTTGTTGCCTACATTTTGTTTTGCCTTTGATAAAGCAGTCTATAAAGCCAGTTTTTCTTTTGGCTCGTATGTCCCTTACAAATTAAAGAGGGGTGGACTTAAACTCAATTGCAATCTTCCATGGGGTTCCCACCCAACCATTCCAAGTTTGGTTTCGCATCTGCATGCTGTAAAACCCATTAGAACGAGTGTTTTGCCGCTTATCTCATGATCAGATCATTTCAATCTTCTAACTTTTTTCTTTTTCTTTTTCTTTTTCTTTTTGAAAAAGAATAGTTATTGGCATTGCAATTTTCTAGTAGTGCTTGCTTCCAAAGCCAATGGACCCAACATCATAATTATCTCCCCCTTTCAGTACGGCGATAATCATGATTCAAGATTGCAGACAACTGTCCCAGCCAGCCATGCATGCGCGGGCAGCACTGCTGTTAAAATTGGCACCGTTGTATTCAAATAAGTCCAAAATTCATTTCAAAGAAATGGTTGACACCCTTTCACTTAACTCTTTACCAAACCAAAAGATCCAACTCTTACACTGTGTTTGTTATCCAAACAAAGGGTTAAGGGAGAAAAGAGAGACGAAACGGCAATACTTACCAACCGAACCTTGTGCGTCACATTGCAGAATTTATAAAATTAATAATTGGTGTTTATAATTTGTAAAAGGGCCCGTATTGCAAGGATAATTAAACTGCTACTTAGTTTGCTTGATATGCCAGTCTTGAAGACCAAAAACCAGAGACAGATTGGATATGGTTTGGTTTATAGTCGCATACGAACGATTCTATCCTTGCTCGTATCGCATATATCAATGATCGGCCTGCCATATAAAACAAAGATGACGCGTGTAAGGAGTCTTGGGCAGATTAAATTTAAAAAATTCAACCCCGACAGCATTAAGAAAAAAATAAGTAATAATAATAATAATATGTTTGTTCAAATGAAAATAAGAAAATAGGGAGAGAAATATTCGTCTTCCTCATTCCAAAGACTTTTGTCACATTGGCAGACAGACCCATAAAGGGCAGGAACTGGAAAAAGCAACGGAAGTACCCCACATGTGTCAATGTCGCTCGTGAACTGAACTGTGTAACACGTGAGTGAGAGTGAGAATGAGAATGAGAGTGAGAGTGAGAGTGAGAGAGAGAGAGAGAGAGGGGGGGGGGACAAATTCCATATTTGGGGGGGTTTTGCGATTTATCAATGGTTGATTGCTTTATTCTTAGGTTCCATTCTGTCCTTTTTATTTACATGAGCGGAGACTTGAAAGTAATTCTGCATATAGTTGCATCGCTTGATGCGGTCGAAGAAGGAAGATGGGTTGTGCAAAGTTATTAGAGGGAGAAGCAAATTCCTAGGGATTGTATTGGAGTCACATTTTGTTTTACGGTGTTCTCATCTTATTCTAGTGTGTGTATATATATATATATATACACTAATTAGCAGACGAAAGATTTTGTAGCATAACTATACTCGGCTCAGCTCTTTGTTTATTATGCATTTCATCCCACATGTTGTATTGCAAATCGACCCCCAAGTCAAGATAAGCAAACCAGAAATTTCCGAAGTGACAAAAAAAAAGAGAGTTGTGGTCAACCATGAAGGTATGTTGTTTATGTCCACCGGAGTCATTAAGCAGCCGAAATATGTTGGTTCTGGTTTAATGTTCAAGATTGTTAAAGCATAATTCAATTATTAGATTGAAATAGTAAATATTGTACATATACTTATTGTATTACATCAAATAATAATAATAATATCAGAACAACATCCACTTATTATACTCACGGTCTTTCGATGCAATAATAAATGCACATATCGGTACGTATCGCATCCACACAGTCGTTTTACCAACATTAAATTATGTGAGGAAACAAAAATACTTTCCCGAATCCGAATCAAACTAACCGACAAGCCCCAAAACGAGCTCCCCTGCCACTGAAACAAAAAGGGAATACGGAAAAGAATGAGAGGAAAAAAACTACACAAATTTCAAATCTCCAAGCCACCGCCAGGTCCACGAGCAAGAACGGCCCATCTATTTTCCAAAAAAGAAAAAAGTCTCTCCTTTTTGCCTCTCATCTCTCTCTCTCTCTCTCTCTCTCTCTCTCGACAGTTGCTCACTCGCCCTCTCACTACTTCTACTGCCTACCACTGATCTAGAGTCCCCAGCTTTTTAGCCTTTGTACTGTACTACTTTCTTTCTTCCTTGTGTCTTCTTTGGCACTATCAGCTACTTAACTCACAGCACACTAAATCCCAAATGCCTATCACCACCACCACCACCACTGCATTACATATCCCCATTCCTCTCTCTGCTTCCCTCTCTGGCTTCTCTCGTTTGTCATTTCAAAAGATGCTCGCACTGCACCCATAAAATTAAAATAGTTACTAATCTCACGTTGCAAAACCCTTCCTGCCATTCCCTTCCCCCATCCCCCCTCCCCCCTCTCTCTCTCACACTCGCTCGCTCACTTTGTTGAGCAAGAAGAAAAAGAATAGCTTACCTTACCTTACCTTGCCTTGATAGTATCATAATATAGTCTGTTCTGTGAGTGTCTTAATAATGGAAATAACTCTGCTTTTCTTCTTCTCCTTCTTCTTCTTCTTGTTTCTAAGTTCGGTTTCAGCTTCCTCGACGAATGACCAGCCCACCAGGACCGTCATAGTCAAAGTCCAGCACGATGCCAAGCCCTCCATTTTCCCCACTCACCGGCACTGGTATGACTCCTCCCTTTCCTCTCTGTCTCCACCGTCCTCCTCCTCCTACTCCAACCCCAACTCCAACTCCAAACCCAAAGCCATCCACACTTACGAAACCGTTTTCCAGGGCTTCTCTGCCAAGCTCTCCCCAACCGAGGTCCTCCAACTCCAGTCCTTCCCCCACGTCCTAGCCGTCATTCCCGAGCGTGTCCGTCAACTGCACACCACGCGCTCCCCTGAGTTCCTCGGCCTCAAGACCCCCGACAGTGCTGGCTTGCTTAAAGAATCCGACTTTGGGTCCGATCTCGTCATCGGCGTCATCGACACCGGAATCTGGCCGGAAAGGGAGAGCTTCAACGACCGTGACTTGGGACCCATTCCGGTCAAATGGAAAGGCTCCTGCGTTTCCAGCAAAGATTTCCATTCCGCCACTTCCTGCAACCGAAAGCTCATCGGAGCTCGCTTCTTTTGCGACGGCTACGAGGCCACCAATGGCAAGATGAACGAATCCACGGAGTACCGGTCACCTCGAGACTCGGACGGGCACGGCACCCACACAGCGTCCATCGCCGCCGGTCGTTACGTCTTTCCTGCTTCAACACTCGGCTATGCGCGAGGGGTTGCCGCCGGGATGGCGCCAAAGGCTCGGCTTGCAGCATACAAAGTCTGCTGGAGCTCCGGCTGTTACGATTCCGACATTCTCGCCGCATTCGACGCCGCTGTTGCTGATGGGGTCGATGTCGTTTCGCTTAGTGTCGGTGGCGTTGTGGTTCCCTATTACTTGGATGCCATTGCCATTGGCGCTTTTGGTGCGGCAGATCGTGGGATTTTTGTTTCTTCATCCGCCGGTAATGGCGGCCCTGGCGGCCTTACTGTCACTAACGTGGCCCCCTGGGTCACCACCGTCGGCGCTGGAACAATTGACAGGGATTTTCCGGCACATGTCAAGCTTGGAAGTGGGAAGACAATTCCTGGGGTGAGCGTTTACGGTGGGCCAGGCTTGGCTCCAGGTAAGCTTTACCCACTGGTTTATGCTGGTAGTAACAGTCAAGGTGGAGATGGCTACTCTAGCTCTTTATGTTTGGAGGGTTCTTTAGATCCTAATTTCGTTAAAGGGAAAATCGTGCTATGTGATAGAGGGATCAACTCAAGAGCAGCCAAAGGTGAAGTTGTGAGGAAAGCAGGAGGGATAGGTATGATTTTGGCTAACGGGGTTTTTGATGGTGAGGGTTTGGTTGCTGATTGCCATGTATTGCCTGCTACATCTGTTGGTGCATCTGGTGGTGATGAGATTAGGAAGTACATTTCTGTGGCATCATCTAAGTCCAAGTCATCTCCAAGTGCTACCATTGTTTTCAAAGGTACTAAACTTGGTGTGAAGCCTGCACCAGTTGTGGCTTCTTTCTCTGCTAGAGGCCCCAATCCAGAGTCCCCTGAAATTCTAAAGCCTGATGTTATTGCTCCTGGTTTGAACATACTGGCCGCTTGGCCTGATCGAGTTGGGCCATCTGGGATCCCGTCTGATAAGCGAAGGACTAAGTTTAATATTCTTTCGGGTACTTCCATGGCTTGTCCTCATGTTTCAGGGTTAGCCGCTTTGTTAAAGGCAGCACACCCTGAATGGAGCCCTGCAGCAATAAGGTCAGCCTTGATGACAACTGCTTATACAGTTGATAATCGTGGGAAAACTGTGCTTGATGAGTCCACTGGCAATACTTCTACTGTGTTGGACTTTGGTGCCGGTCATGTTCACCCTCAGAAGGCCATGGATCCCGGATTAATCTATGATCTAACATCATATGATTATGTAGATTTCCTTTGCAATTCAAACTACACGGTCAACAATGTTCAAGTTGTCACTAGGAAGGCTGCAGATTGTAGTGGAGCAAGAAGGGCGGGTCATGCTGGGAACTTGAATTACCCTTCATTGTCTGCTGTGTTTCAGCAGTATGGCAAACATAGGATGTCTACCCATTTTATTCGGACAGTAACTAATGTTGGTGATTCAACTTCGGTGTACAAAGTTACAATCACATCCCCCAGCGGGACTGTAGTCCTTGTCCAACCAGAGAAGCTTGTATTTAGGAGGGTTGGGCAGAAATTGAGCTTCCTTGTTAAATTGGAAACAAGAGCAGTGGGGCTCTCACCTGGGGGCTCCAGCACCAGGAGCGGTTCTATAGTTTGGTCAGATGGGAAGCACAATGTGGCCAGTCCAATAGTTGTGACAATGCAGCAGCCTCTTTAGTTTGCTCTTTCTGGGACTATCATCTGGGCCTTCAGGAATTTTGCTCTATTTGCTATTGTAGAGTTTTTATATATATATATGTCATCTACTTTCTTCGTGTAAAATGAGAATGCGTGGTCGTTTTCTACATCAGAAAGCGAGTGGGGTGGAGTTGAGTTGGTACTTTGTAATGGGAAGCGAAGGTGTATAATTTGCCTAGTAAATTAAAGAGATGAAGAGGGTGTATCTTTGTGATGTAATTGAAGAATCAAAGAATGTCTGTGGGAAATGATCCGTGTGGACTATGAAGTCAAGGCATAATAAAAAAAGATGGGTCTTTTTTCTTGTGTCAAAGTCTTGGTCTTGGAATAGAATTTTCCAGTGATAATAATATTGTTTGTTTTGTAGTTCATGCACACGGAGGCGGTGTGATTGCATGTGAGATGTGACTATAGGATTGCATGTTAAGCTGCAAATGGTATGTATGCTAACAACCCTTTTTGATTGATTTGCAGTATTTTATGAATATCAGAGACTACAAATGATGTACTCTCACTATGTCTATTATGCAGATACATGGGGACGGTAATTACCTAGTCTGTAATTAATTAATTAAATTAATTTTCTTTTGTAAAAGACAGTGAGGGGGGGGGGGAGAGAGAGAATGTAACATGGAAGGCGCGTCAGAAGACTAAGAGACCAGTTGCAAAATGGGCAAATGGTGAAAGAAAGGCTGCCAAGATGAGGGTTATAAAAATCTCGGAAGAGAAAGAAGGCGTTTAGGCTTTTGATTAAATTGCTTCGAAATATATTCAGCTAATGCGTATATTTTGCCAGTCCCAGTAGGCATGGACTATTCGCTGTGAACTTTGTGAATCAGCTCATCACTTCCCACCAGCATCTCACTTGCAGCGGAGGAGATGAGTCAGACAGATTTTATTGAGTTGCCTCGCCTCAAGGAAGTCACAAGCAGCACAACCTCCTGGGACCCCATTGATTGGGTTGGGCGCTGAATTGTACAGGACAGGGGAACAAGGAAATGGGCTCTTCTCTGTGACCGTTTGGTTTCTAATTCTTTCCCGCGAAATAAAATTGATTTTGGGGTTTGACCCAGATAACGAAATGCTCTTCTTTTTCCCTCCAAATCTAACGAGATGTTGAAAATCCAGAGTGGTGGTCTGCATACATATAAGGTTGGGGTGGGGTGGATTGGATTGGATTGGTGTGGATCAACAAAAATGATGGCTTCATCACTCCGAAGGGTTAGCCCAAGTAGTAGATATATTGGGCTGCTGCAACCCTTGGATCAGTGCACGTTCCGAGCTTGGATTTCACCTTATTAATATCGAAATCTTTTTTTTTTTTAAAAAAAAACTGAAAATTTTTGAATTTAAATTTTGAGTTAGAATTAATAAATCAAAAAGTTCGTGTTGGGTTCATACATCGACAGTGAGTGACTCACCTACTCATCTTCTAATACATGATAGTAGTAGACTGGTGAAATCAAATTTGTTTTGAGGACCATGTAAATAATAATAAACTTCAACGGTATATCCATATACTTTCGTACGTTATATGTTAAAGAGCCTACGGACCTTTCTCGACCAAGCATAACGTCTTTTGATGATTTGGGGTCCCTAGCACTGAAAAGTCCATAGAAGGGCATGTACAAAAAGAGAAGCTCGCTCTTGGTTCACCCCTCTAGATGCATGCACCTGTAATTTTTTAAAATCTGGCCACGCGATGGTTGCCAGTTGGAGCCTGCCTACTGCGTACGCGTTTGCCCATTCTATTAAATCTTTTGATTAGCCATGCGATGCCACAATTAATATAAACAACACCAATTTGACCGCGATAAAGCTCATTGCAACGTTGGGGGGGTGGGGAGGGGGAAATATGGACTCCTGTCACGGTTGAAATTTTAGGATTCTTTCAGACTTCTTCAATGGTAGGAAGGTACATACAACAACTACACATGTGATAAGTAATAAAAAAAAAAACAACCATCATAAAATAGTTCTCGGAGAAATATCATAAATTTTCTGCTTCCCTTCAAACAGATTATGATATCTACAAAAATCATAATAATAATAATAATAATAATAATAAAAGGGTCAAAATCATCGTATGGGTCGTCAGCCCTGTCGCGGCGTGAAAGCCCATGCCTACACGGGAATAGACGGGATATGCAAGTCTCAACGCAAGTTGCCATCTTTTAATGCCGCCGGCTCTCTGACGTCTCCGGCTCTATCCGATTGGATCGCATGAAATAAAAAATTGTAGTGGAATGGACGAGGTCCGCTTGGTAAGAAACTTTGGCATTGCAAGTGGCAGGCAATCATCTTACGGAAAATGTCATCGTCTGTTACGTGTAAGTAGTGCATATTGTTATATCAAATCCCTTTTCGTACTCTGGTTCTGTATGGAACGTGTGAGCCACAAGGCTGCGGCGCGCATCTTCTTCGGATGATCACACCGCCAACGTAAATTAAGATCACCCCAGACCCAGTTGTCTTTTATTTATTTATTTATTTTATTATTTTTTTAAAAAGAAATAATTTGTAACTACAACATGGCACGACCGAGGGAGAAAACGTACGACTGTATGTATATGCAAGTACAAAGATTAGAGGATATCGATCGCGACCAATTGAGCCATGGTGTAGTATTTCCAAACTCTCTAATCTACGAGCCAAAATGCCATGCTCCTTCTCGCAGAGTCAGCACACACATGTGTTGACAGAATGATACTGGGAACTGGGTTTACAAATCGCACCGCGTAGAGTTAAATTTTAACATTTTCCAGCGACCGATAGATAGGGGGGAAAAGGGAGAAGGCGTTGTCCGGTTCAGAGTCACGAATTTACGTTCTCTTTGGGGTGCCCAACTCAGGACTTCCGAACGCAGTTTCAATAACACTGTTTTATTTATAATTATTTAATATCGTCACAATCGGAGACTTCCTGGCTTTGATTCTTGGGGGGGGTGGTGGTGGTGGTGGTGGTGGTCATTCGGGGTCCAAATAAAACTACAAAACAACTTGCAACTTGCCGGTTGGCTCACCCACCACTTCGGGGACCAAAAATTATGGCGATTTATTGGGATACTATTAAAAAGTCTAAAAGATTTGCGAGTAAATGTTTCAACCACTCAACAGGGGAACCGATGATGATTTAGAGCTTGCATTTGAACGTATGCTCCAGAAAGGAAGATCATAATTAACCACCAACTCGTAGATTGATAACAATTACCTGCTCTGTTTACTATTTAATAATACACACACACATATATATATATTTCTTTCTGATGTTCATTGCTGATCAATAGTAGTAGTGGAAATATGTTTTTTTTTTTTTCTTTCAAATTAAAATTTTCCGACAAGTTTGAGTATAGTGAGACTTCTTTTTCTTCTCTCGACGATTTTTCTTACACGGACTTGGATAGATACTCGTATTATGCAATTTAAGTTTTTATTTTTTTCACAAAAATTACCTATTTTTATCCTTCCAGAGTGAAAGAAAGAAAGAAAGGAAGAAAGAACTCCGCTGTAATTGTGGGATAATAAGAGAGGTCGGCACTAATGGGCGCAAATAATTAAGAGACAATGACGTGTTTTTAATTATGAGTGCCCCCCCCCCCAAAAAAAAAACAGAAAGTAAAAGAAAGTGAAGAGAACGGAGACACAGTGCCCCCACCACCACAGCACCAGAACAGCTAGACCATCATTTCAACGATAATGTTGAATAGAATATGCTCAACAAGTTGGGCAAGTCGTATCTGCCCACTATCGATATATCTATATTGAATTAACAACAAGCTAATATATAATCAAAAAGTTGAAAAGGAGTATACTCTACTCCATGGGGATCAGCATGAAAAAGCCTGTTCATCGCGGACCGTATGTACACAAGAAAATACAAAGCCAGTAAGATCCATTCAGCACATATTCTAATGGACCCAAGCCCCTTTATTCCCCTCCCCCCCCTCCCCCACGCCCCTTTTTTTCCTTTTGAAATTTAATCAATATCACAATATTCTCATTTCCCTCAATTAGGGCAGATTCTACTTGTGGTGCATGGATTTCTTTTTTCTTCTTCTTGTTTTCTTTTCTTTTCCTTCTTTTTTTGAAAAAAAAAAAGTCAATCGGAACATGACTATTTTCCTTGATTCATATTTACGTGGAATACTCCCAAAAAAAAAAAAAAAAGGCAAATTCCCAAAAGGACCAACACAAAGTACCTAGTTTCAGCGTTACAAAATCCTAGTCCCGACTCTTTGATTCAAATCCAAGAGCTGGAAACTGTATTAATTAAGACATTATAGATCCTGTGTTAGTAATAATATAAAGATGAGTTTAGAGTAATGATTCTGCCAGAAGCCAAAAAGTTTCAAAGGGAGAGTACACTCTAATTAATTTTGGATCCCACTCGCTTTCCTTATTGATTATCTGCCAAACTGCCAACTCTTAAAGAGAACGTATAATCGATCAGATCAAATCCGAGGCCATGCAATAATGGAGTAGTCCGCCATAATTAGCTCTCTTTAAACTTGATAAGGGTATGTGATCGATATCGATACAGTTAGATCCCTCGCAGTTCCATGTCACTACGAAGAGAGAAAAACAAACGAAAGAAATTGTATTAACAAGATCTTTTACTTTTTAACATTTGCCCGAAAAGATTCATGACCCAATTAAAGGCAGTATTTAACCATCCGGCAAACATCGGAATCAAGTTCGGCTAACAGTCCCTGTCACTTTTGCTTAATTACAAGGAACAGCCGTAATGAAATATGAAAAAAAGAAAAGAAAAGAAAGAAACCCTTTTAGGTGCCGTAGGCGTGAAATGTTGATCAAGCCCTTTGGCAAGTTGACTTTAATTTCCTGAGAATAGTCTTTCTGAAAAATTCATCTCAACGACGCTCGTTAGTCATAATTAACATATCCTCTTATAGTAATAAGGCTGAGACGTATTGATAAGTGAGATTACTCACCTAAAATCTGCGTTACAAACGAAAAAAAGAAGAAAAAAAAAAAGCTTGGAGATATTACCTAGAAACGGGATGTGAGAGAATTTATGAGAAGCGGAGGACTACTAATTCTTGCCATATAAATGCAGCAGGCATGGCCAGTGGAACAAGAAAAGGCATGATTTCATGAATATGGCCGGGGGGTCGTAGCGGGAACTGGAAGTTTCAAATTGAACTGGTCAGAGTCGGCTGGGAAGAGTTTTAGTGTACATTATTCATTGAACGTCGTAACCAGGTGAGGAAGAGGGAATGCGGGGGGAGGCCAATTAAGTGACGAATATGAGGGTGCAGAACAAAGCGAGGCAGACTGCTGCGCTCGTTCGTGCCATGAGGCTCGGGGTGACTTAACGGGCAATTTTGTCCAGTCGTATCAGGCGGAAACGACTCCTCCGTTCCACCACACCGAAAATATATTGATTGGTTATAGGATGCAGAGCAACAGAACGGCACGTAGAAATGGAAAATTTCCTGTAGAGTGCGTGCGCTTCGATCGAGAATTCATTTTAGCATTTGTGTCCTGCTTTGTTAGAGTTCTACGTGACGGTTGTATTATTTGTCCACAAGATAAACATAAAAGAAAAAAACAAAAAAATAAAATAAAATAAATAAATAAATATATATATATATATATATTACGTTAATGATTATATTTATAAATAAAAAATAAGATACTTTTAATATCTAAATATCGTTAAAAATAAGCAAATAAAAAAGTTTAAATTTATTAATATTAATACAAAAATAATATAAAAAAATAATGCATAAATTATGAATTAAAATAATATTTAAAAAAAAAACAAAAAATTACCTGTACGGATTATTAACATACCTATGGGGTAAAGAGAGGGATATAGACGCAGGAGCTATAGTTCTCAGGGCGAGGGCGAGGCTATTCCAGTTGATAATGACTTAAATTGTCAGCAATTGTGCGAGCTGGGAAAAACCAAACGCAGGACGTGACAATTGACAAAGGACGGTTTTGGAGGAGGGAGCCAAAATGGTAAATTCAATGGAGCACACACACACACACACACACCCACGCACACACACCCACGCACCCTCTTTTCGTTGCTTCCGTCTTTAAGTTTGCCTCCAGGACCAACCCCCATCCATCCGTCCATCCACCCATCCATCCACCGTCTGAAAACTCCCTCCAAATGAATAAATAAATTCCCTCTGGCCCTCTCTCTCAATGTCATCATTCTCCTGTATTTCTGACCCACCCGCAGAGTAGTAATCATCATCATCGTCACCACCACCACCACCACAACCATCAACCACCATGTGCGGCGGTGCTATCATCTCCGAGCTCATCCCTCTCACGTCCTCCGCTTCCCGTGCCACCATCGAGCGTTATTCCCGGCGTCGGACTGCAGACCTTCTGTGGCCTGATCTGAAGAAACCGGCCAGCAAGCAGTCCTGCAAGCCGGTGGTCGTGGACCTTATCGAAGACGACGACTTCGAAGCTGATTTCCAGGGGTTTAAGGATGACACCGATGTCGGCGAGGACGAGGATGATGTCTTGCTCGATGTCAAGCCCTTTGCTTTCTCTGCTCCTCCTCGCAGTAACTCCGGTCTCTCTCGAGGTATTATTATGGGTTTCTATCTCTCTACGTTTTTTTTTTTCTTTTTTGTGAGGTGGGGGAGGTTTAAGTTTTTATTTGGGTTTTTGCCTTTTAAACTTTTTTGTCTATGTGCTGTGTATTCGTTTATTGTTTTCCTGTTTTGGCTGATTGATTTTACAAAAGGGTTTTTCTCTTCTTCTTCGATTTGTTCTTTTCTGGGTTCAAGTTTACTTTATATATATATATAGGGCGATTGTGATAACCGGTGAATTCGAATGGTTTTTGCTTAAAGGATGATAATTGGGGTGATTTGGATAGTTTTGTTGTGAAAAATATGTGTCTTGCATTTTAATTTTCGTGGGGATCTTTGGTTCTGATTGAAGTAGGTCTCATCTCGCCTTTCCATGCTTCGACTGTACCGCTGAACCAATTTTACACTAAATCAACAAAACCTGTTTTTGAAATGTTCCATGTATATGTTCAAAGATTTATTTGTTTCTTGAAAAAAGAAGACCAAGCAATAAAGGGCTGTCCGTACCTAAATTTAATTTCCTTTCCTCTCTTTCTTGCAATTTCTCTGCAACCAAACAAGAAAATGCTGATGTCGCAAAGGATTATGAACTTGCAATGCAAGCTTTATTCGTCTTATTCTAATATTGTCTTTATTGTCTTATTTTGGCTAACTTTTATCCTCTGTGATCTGGATATATGTGAATTCTCAACTGAGATCTATTCTGTTGTTTACAAAATGCTTCTGATCGCTAGCAATTTTTCCTCTGTTAGCTGTGAGTTTGATCTTTTAGTTGTGGATATATATATATTTATGTCTGATCGCACGCGCGGGGGAGAATGTGAGCGGGTGCGTTTTTAAAGTGCAGCCATAGCTGACTTGATTTTGGGGTTTTGCTCTTATTGTGTGATAGTCACATTAAATGCAATAACTCTTTCCTTTATCTTTTCCTAACTTTGAAGGTGCCACAGCTATAAAATCTGTGGAATTTAATGGACAGGCGGAAAAGTCAGCCAAGAGAAAGAGAAAGAACCAGTATAGAGGAATCCGTCAGCGACCATGGGGTAAATGGGCTGCTGAGATTCGTGACCCCAGGAAAGGCGTGCGTGTCTGGCTTGGAACTTTCAACACTGCAGAAGAGGCTGCAAGGGCATATGATGCCGAGGCACGTAGAATCCGTGGGAAGAAAGCTAAGGTGAACTTTCCCTGTGAGGTTCCACGTACTTCGCCAAAGCCTTCAGTTAAGGCTAACACACAAAATCCAGTGGTGAAGGCAAATCTGAACATGAATTTCAGTTGCGTGAACAAGCAGGAAGACGACTACTTCAATGCAACTGGCTTTGTTGAAGAAAAACCACTGATGAACCAATTTGGAGTAGTGGACTCATTCACTTCAAATGATGCCCCCATATTCCTCCATTCTGACCAGGGGAGTGACTCATTTGACTGTTCTGACTCTGGCTGGGGAGGGGAGGCTGCCAAGACTCCTGAAATCTCATCTGCTATTTCTGCAACACCGGATGTTGATGAGTCTCTGTTTGTGGAGAGTGGTAATCCTATGAAGAAGCTAAAGTCTGACTCTGAAAATGTGTCGGCTGTTGAAGAAAATGAGGGAGAATCTCTGTCTCAGGAGTTGTTGGCCTTTGACAACCAAATGACTCTTCAAATGTCATACCCTGAAGGGTGCTGGGAGGCTTCACTTGATAGCCTCCTTAGTGGAGATGCAACTCGGGATGGTGGAAACTCAATGGATTTCTGGGGCTTTGATGACCTAACCGCAATGGTTGGGGCTGTCTATTGAGAAAATTGTCTGCTACCTTCTGTAAATAAGGTTACATGTGTCAGTTTTCTCTCTTTTTTAGCTTGTGAAAGTTGCTTCACATGTGGCAGTTTGTTGTTAAAGTTTGTCTGAAGTTCCCTTTAACTGGCTTCTAGCTTCTCTCTTTTTGTTGCTATGCAGTGATGCTTGCATCCATTCGAGAAGAAGATGCTGTACAAGCACAGCTGGACATGTAATGCTTCTGCCTTTTATGCGTGGAGTGTCGATGGAAGCACTTTTATTTGTTTACTGTACTTCATATGGGTGATCTTTAAGACATTGGACCTGGTATGTTTAAGTTTGATGCATGTAATTTGACAATATCCTTCGATGATGTGTAATTGTTTTAATGCTGCAACAACGTGAGATAATTCCGACCCTTAGACGCTCATCGACTTCTATCTTAGATGGTCTTCAATCATTAGAAGACCAAAACTTTTTCGATTAGCTTGGGACTGACATTAGCGCACGTCAAAGGCATTTCCTGCATTTTAACTTGCCCGTTACTTAAACTTAGTCCTATTTGCGAGGTGCGTCCCATCAGTAAGTTTCCTGGGACGTGTCGCCACGATTTACTGGACATGGTTTACTGGGAAGTGGGAACCTGCCTTGCTTAATGAGTTTGGTTCAAGATCGGTGTCCGTGCGTCTCCCCCTCGAAGATAGTCCTCGTTACTTTGCTTGTGCGGCCGATCTTTTGATGGGGGTCACAGTGAGCTTGCGGGAAGGGACTAGGGAGCCAAATTTAATGTGTGGAGAGATCCCAACCAGGGTTGCGTAATCGATGTTCCGCGTAAAATGAGACCGGGAAATAATCTCTATCTCTTCGTCTTATTGCGTCAACAACTTGCAGTTTTCATTTGTGTAGCAAAATGACTGGGGGGCAGCAGGAAAAATGGAATCCGTCTGATGTCCGTCCGCGTTCTCCTAGGTGCATGCCTCTCGCAAGTGGCCTTTAGAAAGTTTCTGTAATTGGGACGCAGTCGTTCTCCAATTGGGCGCCTTTCAATTCAACCACGCTTGTGAGGTGGCGGGGTCTACGTTAGGCGGCCAATGAGGTGATGGGAACCCGACAATTATTGCTTCGCTGGCGTAACTTGAAGGCTGCCTTGGAGTGTGTGTGTGTGTGTGTGTGTGTGTGTGATACGCAGCACAATTGGCCATTTCATTTCGGAATGGATAATTAGTTAAACCTTGCATGTGTAATATATATTGAAGCCTTCAAATCCTCAAAGCCATTGACTTGAAAGTCAGGAGGGGAAAAAAAAAAAAAAAAGGAAGGACAGGTTTTTCCGCTTTGGCGTTTAACCATTCACGTACATGTATGGGCCAAAGCCATATGTTGCGTTGAGCGCATGGTTCTCACCGCGCGTCTCTTGCTCGATCATTTTCTTAGTCTCTTCTCGTTGTTGTTAGTAATGCCGTTGTAGTTGTCGAGTCATTCGGTTCACTTCATGTGGTTCTCTTTGTCCCGCACGTCTCTCCTCTCCTCACTCCACAGATGTTGGCATGCTCCTCCACAAAATTGCCTTCCAAGGAGTCTCCCCTGTCTCATCAGCTTCCAGCACTTTAGTTTCAATGCATTACATACATACATACCTATCGGCAATTTCTACCTGTAGCTAGATTACCAGGGTAAACATTAAAACCAATTGCAAACCCTTGTTGTACAAGTCATGTCCCTCTTGATGGTTTTTTACCATACATACGTCGGCAGAAGAGAACGAATGAAAATTACTTGCTATCAATCGATTAGACACACAAAAAGAGAGAGAGAGCTGAAGAAGAAGCGACGACGACCCTTGAAAAAGATTGGAAGCGTCTGGCCAAATAAATCTCTGGAACGGGTCCATCTTGTGACTTGCAGTTCCTCTCAATAATGCAGTTACAGTAGCTTGACTGTTGATTATTGATAGCCAAGTTGGCTTGACACTGACCCAAAAAAAAAAAAAGAAAAAAAGAAGGCAGCCGCAGAAAGGAATCACAGAAGCCCATCCCTCTCCGTCTCTCTATCATGCATCAGCATCCATTGAATTTAGATGGGTGCGTTTCCTAGAAGACAAAAGTACTGTAGTGGTTCTCGTCACATCATGTGCCATTTAGCCAAAAAAGGCTCTTAATAAAATCTTTGACATTGCTAATATTACTTGATGTGGTTTTCCCATTGGTTGAGGAGGTTGGAGATCGATGATCTCTTTCGAATATGCCTTTTTTAGGTAATCAAAAGTTAGAGATAACTTTAATGAATTATAACGTTCTAGTCCACAACAGTATGCTTCTTCATATGTATTATCAATAATGGTTATACTTCTAACTCTCTCTCCATGTACATATTATATCCTTCTCTTGTACTTCAAAGTATTTAACATTCTTTTGAGCCTTGCATGCAAACACTTCAGTTCTTTCTTTCTTTCTTTCTTTCTCTCTTTTTTTTAAAATTTTTTTTATGCTTTAATTTATTAAAAAAAAAGGAATAAATACTTTTTATTTAGGAAATTAGAAAATGACTATTGCCAATTATGTTTTTTGTTTTGTTCAGAGCAAAACCGTTGCTTTAACTACAAAAAATCATTGTCTTAGAGCTAAGACACAGATTTTTTATTTGACAAAATTAATTGAAAAATCTTTCAACAGTAGTTGTCAATCACAGGCTTTTTTTCATTCTCTTCGACCTTGGTTCCGTTGGTATGCTTTACAAAGTCAGGTTTCTGATATTATACTACCAAAACCCTAAACAAAATTGTGTTTTGCATTGTTTTAGTATTATTAATACTACTATTATGATTATTATTTTCACTCATTTTGCGAGTTACTCATCATGCATTTGTTTCCATGATTTATTGTATACCTATCCATTGCAATGGTACCCCCAACATCTAGACTTTTGTGGGACAATCTAGTTTGGCCCCGCCCCACTAACAAAAATAAATAAATAAAAAGAGCTTGACTCTTGGGTTGAGCGGTCCTTTTCGCGTAAAGACAAAGTGCATACCATACACAGCTCTGGGTATTATGAAATTTGTTCTGGCATTACCCTTGAGTTGCATATCATTCACAGTTCTGCCCTGCACAATTTTGTTGAAAATGTTCACCAATTTATATTAGATATTATACAATTTATTATAACAATTTAATATATCATATAAAGTTATTAACCTAATTTTTTTAAAACCAAACTACGAGGCATTGCCTCTTTTTTAATATCCATGGGCTCAAAATTCAGTTTTAATCATTAACGATTTCACATGGATGACTCGGAAGTCACCGTATGATATTTATATCGAAAAAAGGTTTATGTGGGCTCTATTTAATAAAAAATATTATATTCTTTTGTTTTTAATTTTGATTTTCCTATCTAAAATAGCAAACTATATAATTAAGATAGTAAAATATGTAATTAAAAAACATACAACCAGATATTTTCATAATTTATTATAATTAAGTTGCAATTAAAATTAAATATCTGATATTTTATTGATAAAATTTTGTATATATTTTGTCCATATATCAATTATATAGTGTGAAAATTTTTTATAATACAAATTAGAATTATATTATTAATATAAAATATAATTATGATAAATTCTTTTTTTAAAAAATTGATTTTAATTGATGAGTAATTGACGAAAAGATTATAATGGATGAAATTGAACAATTTATAGAAAAATTGTAATTGATAAAAATTAAATAATTGGTGACGAGATTATAATGGATGAAAATTGAGTAATTGATATTGAAATTATAGTTAAATTATGACATATCATTATTTCCTTTGACATCCCCATAAATTAATGTGGTGGAACGCATAATAAACTTGAACTATAAAAGTCAAAAGCGAGCCGTGGAGAACCCTTTGGTGAAGATATTGACAGGTTGATTTGTAATAAAGATGTACTAAATATACAAGTGATTTTTGGTAATTCGTTATTGTACAAAGTGATAATCAATTTCTATATATTTTGTTCAAAAATAAAAGATGAGATTCCCTATAAAATAGATGGTAGAAATATTGTCATATTAAAGAACCAAAGAACCTTGCTAAGAGATACCGAGATCACATAAAATAGCCTTAATCCAAATAAGTTCAATAGTTGTGTCAACTAAGTTTTTGAATTCAGCCTCTGTGTTGGATCGAATGATCATTTATTGCTTACAGGAACTCCATGAGATGAGATTGGAATTAAGTCAAAATAACCAACTAATAGTTTGGTATCATGGTCTCTAGCCCAACTTGCATTTAAAAAAATATAAAGATGGAAATTGCTATTGTAAGTAAAGAAGATATCGTGGTGCTACATGCCATGAACAAAGCATAATATGTATTTGACAAATTGCATAATATGTATTTGACAAATTGCCAATGAAGCTTTATGGGTACGTGTATAAACTAATAGGTAATGTTGATAATAAAGGCAATGTCGAGTCAAGTGAAAGTAAGACAATGCAATGCTTTTATGGTGTTATGATAAAGTATTAGATTCGAGAATAGTTCATCATAATAGATAGATGGAATATTCGAGATGACAGCATAAGCTGTAATAACAGACTTTGCATCTTGTATTTTTGCTCGTGTAAGAAGATCTACAACATATTTTGTCTGGTAAAGAAGAAGACCATATAGAGTGCGTTGTAATTCAATTCTAAGGAAATAAATGAGTTCACCTAAATCTTTAATAGCAAATTTCTTTTGTAGAGTCTTTAAGAGAGTAGATAGTGGTACTACAAGGGATCTTATAAGAATTATATTGTCAATATAGACAAGTAAGAAGATCTTGTATTTTACTGTATGTAGTATAAATAATGATAAGTTAGTTGAAGAAGTTATAAAATCAATAGAGATAAGAAAATTAATGAGATATTGGTGTCAAACACAAGGTGCTTGTTTTAGAACATAGAAAGATTATTTTAGATGACAAACATGATGAGGATAGTAGGGATCAATAAAACTTAGTAGTTGATCCATGAATATTTCTTCAGTTAGATGATCATAGAGAGACATTTTTAACATCGAGTTGTTGGAGTTGTCACCCCCTAGAAAATGCAGTTACGGGGATTATGTGAATCATGACATCTTTAACCACTGGACTAAAAGTTTCATTACAGTTGATTTCCTATTATTGATGAAAGTTTTTTGCAATTAGTATGACCTTGTATCATTCAAGAGAGTCATTTACACGAAACTTGATATGAAAGACTTATTTGCAACTAATATGTTTGTAAGTTGAAGGAGATAATATAAGGTCTTACGTTTGATTTCTTAATAGTGTAGTGTACTATTCGGTTATAACTACTTGCCAATTTGAGTCTTTTACCGCTTACTATAATAAGATAGTATAAATGAGATTGCTACTAAAATGCTAAGTGCATAGATGTTGTCCTTTTGTATGTGACGACGGGAAATTGTATTATCTTGAAGTCTAGTCATCATAGGGGGTGGGCTAGTAGTGCATGTTATGGGGGCAAGCTTGTAGCCTATGGAATTGATGTGGAAAATCTCAAAAAGATGTGACTTAGAGACTCAATGTATATAAAGAATCAAGAAACAATTAGGAAAACTAAATCAAAATTTAATAACATAATATAAACCCTAGATCCAACATTCAAATGAATACAAATCTAGAGTATTAAAAAAGGATATGAATGTCATACTTAAAAAAAGAAAGGAATTGGAAGTTATAAGTCGAGTTAAATGCCACAAAAAGAAATACCTCTTGATAAGTTCTTTAGTCCTCAAAAGAACCGAAGAAGAAAACCCTTACTTTCTATTTTACTTAAAGTTATTTGATTTTTAGAACTTATAAGGGGTGTTTATTTATAAGTTAAGATAGCAATTCTAAATAGATACAAATTCCTATTTATGAGAAATCCTTATTTTGGAAGAATTTTAGACAAATTCCAGTACATAAAATAAACTCCTATTTAGGAGTGAATGCTATTACCTAATTTAACCTATTAAGTATTTCAATTATATTAATTAGAGTTAAACTCTCTTTTAAATTTAAATTTACACCATTTAAAACTTAGTTAGTCTGAATATTTTCAATTAGTTCATTTAGTACTTATTTAATCTTTTTAGTTTTAACTCGTGGTATTGAATTTTCTGAAATATGCAATGAATCTCTTATATTTATTGAAATTTTAACTCGTATTATTAGATTTTTTAAAATATGTAATAGACCTCTTGCAGAAAAAAAAGACAATTAAGATATTATTTAGGATGTATTTAGGATGTGGTGTGTGGTATCAAAATTTGGATACTATAAGTTCAAAATTATTGATGGTGACAGTGGAATTTTAGTAACGTGAAGTTATGATGTTGAGCTTGAAGATTGTGGTAAAATTATATGATTATGATACACGTTCGCTCGATAACCGATTGTAGAGTTGACATAAACACTATCCCAATCTGGGAAAATTCCACTGAAAAATTATTCAACGCAAAGTAGCAATATGTTGGAATGGCAATTGGCAACCTCACAACAGTTCTCCAAGCAAGTGTCGCTCGCTACCACACATATGTCGCATCTGTGCTAATGCACAAAGTAGGACACCGCTTCTTCTGCACCCATTTTAATTCTTAGAAAAAAAAAACCATAAATATATCATCATTGATGGAGTAAAATTTATAATTATCCCGCGGAGGAAATGAAAATTGTTTTAATTTATATATATTTACTTTCTTCTTGATTTGTAAGGATTAAAATTTAATTTTTAGATACGAAACTAAGAGTTTAGGTAAGTTTACTACTGCTGTGGAGGAATGGAAGAAGTGAAGACGTTTGATTTATGGGAGAATCCGAATGAGTATGTATTCTGGGACTCGTCATCTTACTCAGAGTGCTTACAAGCAATTTGCAGACGAAATGTGGTATGGAGATGAAAATTCTAGTGTGGTCACTGGCAGTTACAATGTGAAGCCCCCCTAGTTGTGTCTTAATTTGTTCGTCTGTCGGTCTATATGTACTGTTACATGTCTACGAATAATTGAGTTTGTTGCATTGCACGTCATATGGTTCTTGTCTTTAAGGAGAAAACCCAGTTATTAAAAGTTAATAGAGCTTGAATTTCTAAATTAGAAATCTCAAGCTCTAATTTCTAAATAATAAAATTTTTTTAAAAAATGCAATTAAATATCCTATACATGTAGCCCTCGACAGTTTATCCTAGATTACAAAATTAATCTCCTTTGGGAATAATTCGAGTTCTAAAATTGGATTCCATATCAATCAGCTCAGTCCGGCAACGTTTAGCCCAGGGGCCAGTAGCAAGGTCCAGAGCTCAATTAAAAAAGGCATAAATCTATGAATATGATTATATATGGTCCAGCCCTTATACAAAGCAGCTCCTCTATTAATTTCTTGTGTCATCTTATCTTCCTTAATTAAGTTTATCTCCTTTCGGTTATTATTATTCTTTTGAGTATGTGGTTATCTTCGAATTTGTGTAGAGCAGCGCGCATGCATGCCCAGATCGAGGGAAATATAGCATTTTTAATTTTGTCAAGGGGTGGGAATTGAATGAAGACTATATATTAGTTGGCCTTATGTGTCGGACGGACACAGATGGGTTAGGTATAATCCAACTTGCAAGCTATATTTGAAGAGAAAGTAATGACTCCGTAACACTAGTCCCAATAAACTGCCATTTGCAACAGTAGTGGAGGTGTGATTATTGTAGGGTCCTCCTGAGCAGGTATGAACGCATACTTTTCGCTAGGAGCATTAGGAACGCAGATAGTGAGAGAACCATTTACATTAATTAACGATTCCGAGAATAGATTATTGCGAGCCATTATCGATTGGTTTTCAGATAGTTAGGGGAAAACGTACGAGACTTTCATTTGAAACTATATATGTATAAAGTGTAATTTAATCATAATTTAGTTCGAGATAAAATTAGGGGACAGTTGCGTGCGTGCATACGCAGCTAGCTAGTGATGGGGGGATGATGATATTATGTTCGACTTGACCAACTGCAATTGAAAACGAGGGGTTGGCCTGCGCAACTGAGAGAACTCCCTCGCGCAAATTAACTAACCGTCAACGACAACTAGGTCAAAAAGGCGAGTACGTACATTTCTCGATGCCATGCCAATTGCACATATATAAACGTTTGTTATACCTTTCGGGTGACGCCAAAACAGGCAAGCGATGTGCTTACGTTTTGTTTTGTCGACTGCTAGCTAGTGTTTGTTTTGATCCATCGCCCCAAAAAGAGAGAGAGAGAGAGAGAGAGAGAGACTAGTCTTATAACTAACTAACCATGCTATCATCGACATTGACCGTAGGGTTTCAAGCAAGAAAAGTCAGCTTGTTGTGGACGAGGAGAGCGCAGAGACGAATTTATGACTGCAGAACCGGATGTGTTGTGGACCGTACGGTTTATACGAAGACCCCAACGATTATACGTTTTGGGAAGCTTATCATGACAACCGAACACAGCTTACAACCAATTCACACGTGTATAGAAGGAATGCTGACGGCAGTTTTCCTCGTTGCATTGGGCCTTACACTAATCCGGTGGAGTTGGAATGGAAGTGGGCCTACGCGGGTGACTTTGACACCCCGGGTGGTGGAAACTATTGTTCCTAAAAGAAGCCGAAAGCCTCCCCCCCCCCCAAAAAAAAATTAAAAAAAACATAAAAATAAAAAAAAAGGGCAGTGTTAAGAGTTGGGTGAAGATTTGTACGGGACCACGATCAATGTTAATGATCTTAATTTACGCTACAAAATGACATTAAACGACAGAGGCTCAGTGTTCTCAAACTTTGAACCCCCACAACCATGGCAACTAGCATCACGGCACCCAAAACTAATGCACGACAGCGCGTTGTGGGAGGTCATGACTAATAACAGATAAAGGGGAACGTGCAAGAATCAGAAAAGATAAAGATAAACTGAGAGTAATGTAATTCTAGATAATATCACTCTAGATGGTAATAAACATGTATATAAATGAATCCTCTATAAAGCGTTAAGTGCATAAATTCCTCGGACACTTCTGCTCCTTCACCTGTTTGTAATGTATTGGGGGGGGGGTCTCTCCACATTTCCACATGGTAGTCGGATGGTTACCTAAAGAACTTTGTCCTTTGCCCCTTTCAAACATAGTTGGCTTACAATCAGACAGTCTTTACGTCAAAACATGACAATGTTTTGCCCTGGAAATAATCCTCAAAACATGATAAAAGTGTATGAAGTTCAGACAATCATCCACAAAGATCATTAACCCGTGGCGCGTAGGGAGACCCAGGAAAATGATGAATTTCCATAAAGCACCGAGGGTGACTGGATCACCAGATCTTCGTTTTACCCCAAAAGAGGAGAGACACAATTCCCAACACAATAGCAACAGGGGCCCATTTACGAATCAAGGCCTACATTCAGAAGGATCAAGGCATATCAATCAGTGAAAAGAGCTCGTCATCAGGCTTAACAGCAAGAGTAAAACGGGTGCAATGCTAATTGAAGCATTCCTGGAAGAGTCATAGTTTTGCCACTTGCAGTCACAGGACTACTATGAAAGGACTTACCAGGAGGGGGGGACTAGCTATAAAAAAAAAGCAGGTTCATAAAAACTAAATCAGATAAACCTCATGGAAATTGTGTGGCAGTGAACTCCTGATGATATGAACCTATAGGATCTTCTCTGGTCTCATACATCATTATGTATCACGGCAAAATAAAAGGATCAACTGGGCTTCATTTCATTATCACATTTTGAACAAAATGTAACATTCATTTTTATTTTTCCCCTTTCTCTGAATAGAAACACACCTTCCATATTTAAGAGATAGCAAATCAATCTTTTACTTTAAGAAGGACCATAACTCTGATTCTTATGTCAGATAATAATATATCGAAGATGAATAGCTCAGGTCTGCAGGGCCTTCCCAACTCTTTAAATGAAAATTGAATACTCACACCAGCAAGTCAGAGTATAATAATCCATTTGTGACATGAGATTATATGATGTGTTGACAAGGCAATCCGAGAGAGAGAGAGAGAGAGAGAGAGAGAGAGAGAAGATTATATGTGAAATACTTTATGCCTTGAGAACATTTTCAAAAGTTTTCTTGGTGATATGAAAAGTTTGTAACTTCTACTAGACATGTATCTTTTTTATTTGCAAATTTCAGTTTTATATTTTTAATCACAGTCATTCGACCAGTGAGGCTTGAGGTAAGTTGACTTAAATTTCAGTATATCTAAAATAAGATACATGAGGGTAAATGTTAAACTTGTATGCCAACAACAAATCAAATGCAACCAACCTGCTGATTCAGATCTCTGGCCTTGTCAGCATAGATGCGAGATTCTGATGTTAACCGACTTGACATTTCACTGACCTCTGCAATATCCAAGAGAATGATGAATGAACACAAAAACAAAGCAAACAAAAAATAAGCTCTCCTTTAGCAGAGAGAGAGAGAGAGAGGGAGAGAGAGGGAAGAATGTTTAAAAAGAAAAAAACAAGGGAACAAAGCCAACATGTTTTTTCAGCCCAAGAAGGATACCAAACAAAGGTATCCATGTACATCATTTATTAAAAACAGAATGTCTCAGCGCACGATTCTCCTACGCCGTGGGGTCTCAAGAAGAGTCTGATGTATGTAGCATCACCCTTAATTTCACAAAAATATTGTTTACATTACTTGAACCTATGATTTTCAAGTTACAATGGAATAATTTTATCATTACACCAAAACTCTCCCTTCATGTGCACCATATATTAAGAAACATAAATATGTTCATCAAATAATCATTATGAGGTGACACCTTAAATTTCCACCCACTAGCAAATCCCATAAGCTAACTAGAAAGGACATGCTAATGCACAAAGCTCCCAAATTCTATAGTTTAGGAAAGAGTCAAACATATGAATCTAACACCATATCCATGTTAAACCTCAAGTAAGACTAAGGTATACCTTTTTGCTCCAACAACACCACCTAGTTTTTCAAGTATCCAACAAAGTTGCAAGTGCCAGCCACTAAACAAATAACAAATTCAATTTATATTACTAAATTAAAATTTATTATAAAAACAAATCACACACATGCTGTAACCTTATTACGTCAAATTGTAAGGAACCATACCCTTATGTCAAGCATGTAAATTGAAGACAGCATAAATTACAACCAAACACAACAGTTTTGGAGATAAGAAAAAGAAAAGCCTTACGGTCAAGCTTTTCCCCAACACCAAGCACTTCCTGCACATTGCGAGTCATTATTTGGTGGACCTCGTAGAGTTCATCATTCAGCTTCGCAATGTTCCGTTGAGTGCGGGTATCCTGGTACAATTTTTTGGTTTTCTGTATGAAGGTATCTTGAAAACATGAACATAGAAAACAAAATCAAGCCTAGCAGACACAGTAGAAATAATATTTACAGAAAATGACATTACTGGAAAACAAAAGGCAAATAAGAACAATAAGACGACCTACCAAATTTAATGAAGGCATAAGGTCTAGCAGCAGTTTCAATTTGAGCTCCATTGACACGCTCAAATTCATTCTTGAGGTCCTCCAAGTATTGAAAGGCTAGTTTCTTTGGATACGAACGATCACACATTGTAAGGTAACACACATGTCCTTCTATGATATAACTAAGGTCTCAAGTCAAGGACCATACTGAGAATGTTTAACATTTGGACAGAAAGATGAGATAACAGCATCCGGGGAATGGATTTTATAAAATATACAGTGGAAAAAAGACATAAATCAGTAAAAGCAGCTTTGAGTAAGGAACTAATCTAACATGTCCAGCTTTGTATCAAAATTCGTCTCAAGCAGTGGTCCACTGTTCTTTTGAGGTCTAGTTATAATTTTCATGCAACATTACAAGTGTAATTAACACTGCTTAGAACTCACCAGCATATGCTGTTTCCTTTTACTTTTTCTTATTTTCTCTGACCTGCGTTAAGCGGTCGGCATCAGCAGGACAATCATGCAAAATTTTCCCATACCAACGGTTATTGGATAGAGTTTTGAAAGCAATGAACTTGTGCAACAAAGTGAAGACCAAAATCTAACAGTAATATCCCAAAGAAAAAACCGGATGCAGGATACTGGAAGATATAAGGGTCAGTTTCAATGGACATCCTTGAAGGCTCATGCTGGCGCATTGCGAGGTTCTTAAACAAGGCCTTGACTTGCTGTTTGTACATTTCAGCATCCTTGACATCACGGCCATCATCCAGTCCCTCCGCCAGTGGTAGCCCATCAGTGACACGAGCAATCATAGTCAGCTTCACCATCTTTACTTTTCCAACGTCCTCAAATTTGCAGGGTAACTGCATTGCATTCATCATAGACAATCAGAACCCCAAGAGACCAACCAGATGGATTTGGAAGGAACAGCTTACAGGTATCCTCTCACTAAAAGCTGCTCGTGAAAGAATCCTGCCCACTAAAGTTTATAAAGGGGAAACCGAAATTCGACGCCTTACTTTTTCATAATGGCCACAATTACTTTACAGACTCATTCACTATAGAACCCAACTCAAGTTTCTCTTTTACGCCATTTATCAAAAGGGGTATTCAAAGTAACAGATGACTAAAATCCTAACCTATACCATTCTGGAAGCTTAATACTTAACTCATATTAAACATTAAATATATATGAGTGGAAAGCGCTCGAGAAAATTGCGAGTTTGAACAATGATCAATGTGATGCAGAAAAGCAGTAAAGTTAAATTCTTTCGACACATCCGGATAAAAAAGAGAGAGAGAGAGAGAGAGAGAAATCCATTTAAGCCAAAGACATCATTTAATCAAATGTTTATCAAAATCTAAACACCCAATTAACAATGATTTGATCATATGCGTTATGAACAAATTACAACACGGATATAAAGCACAAATAAATCCGCAAATAATGGAGAGAAGGAAGCACCTGATCATAGCATCTGGGTTTTTTTTTTTTTTTTAATTTCCCTCTTAGAATCCAAGGATCCGAGGAAGAAAGATGATGATGATGATTATGATGATTATGGCGAGATAATGTGCGTGCGCGTTAAAGAGAGAAGGGGGAAAAGAAAAACAAGATCGAAACTTTAAAATCTACGGGACCGGACGTTTCATTTATTTTATGCTTTTACCCTCCAAGCTTTTTGTTTTGGCCTTTTTGATAGATTTATTTGGGGTTATTTTATAACTGCCAGTTTTCGTGCTGCCCAAAAGACCAAGAGTCTTGAAAACGAGAATGCTTCTTCAGCTCTTTACTATCAACAACATCAACAACCACCCAAAAAAAAAAAGCAAGCAAGCTGCTTCTTTTTAGGTTCTTTTTTTAATTTCTTTTTGGTTAACCATAGAAAAGAGCTTCTTTTTTTATTTGGGTCATTGCAAGTCCAGAATTTCTTGCACATTGGGCCAGTAAAAGAATATAAAATTATTAAAAGAAGAGATTGAATACTTTTGTTTCTATTTCTATTACAGAATAACCAATTTGAGGTAGGGATTTTGTTTTTTCTCATTCTCTTTTGCTAAATTTATTTTATAAAATCTAAGGTCTTGAAGCTAGCTTGTGTTGATGGGCAAGCTTTTCTTATGTTATGTTAATGTTATTGATTGATTGATTGATTTATTTATTTATTTGGTTTGTTAACCATAAAAAAGAGCTTCCGTTTTGGTTTTGGTGAATGTCTCCAGTTGATATGGCGCTAATAAGCCACCCATCATTAATCCTTCAGAATTGTCTTCTGAAGCACCCAAGGTTTTTCAAGCTCTTAGTTCCTGTGCTTTCCCTCTCCAGTTTTATCATAGTGAAGCGGGGCAGAACCCCCAAAGCATTTAGCATTTCTTTGTCTTTTTTGGCACATCCCAAGCTTGTAAAGATAATTAAGGCACGTTAGGTTGTTAGATAGATGTGGACTCCTGTGCAATTCCAATGAAGACTGATGTTTTTGTCTTCCGTTTTGTTGTTCATTGTCGTCGTCGTCCCTTTACTGATTAAACAAAGCTTTTCTGTCTCCTTAACGGCAGATGGCAGGACGGTGCCTCCTTTCCGAGTTCCCAGCGCACATTATGAGGGGCAACAATTGGTTTTGGACTCAGGAAGCACCAAAATGTTCGTGACATACCGCCAATCGTGATAGAGGCATGGATTTCAAGCCAGGCTACAACGCAGAGTAGCCTTCGCCACAAAAGTCCACATAGCGAGTAATGCCATGCATTGGCCGAAATTTTACATGACAGCTGTGGTGATTATTTTTATGAATTTGAAAGGCTCAAGGTTTTTTCTGAAATTAGTAACCAGTCCGAAAACTCCGTGGCACGGGATGCACTGCGATTCTTTTAGGTGTCCTACTACTAGGCCATGGTTAGTGGGCTGCCATGGTTTTGGGGACATCACTCTCTGTTGGCATCTTTTTGGCCTCAGTTTTCCTTGATATATGGCCAATGCTTTTGCCACTCTTGGCAGCCAAACTTCCAACAGTCACTTAATCAAGGATTGTTAAGGCATGTCTCTATATTTGCGGCATCCTCCGTCACGGCTGAGCTTTGGGGAATTCACCGTGTTCAAATCCTGCAGAGACATACTACGTAATGGCTGGGCGGTTCGAATGGAGCATGTCTACAGAGAAGCGGAGCGAATCGAAACAGCACACTTTCTTGCTAACCATGCCTATTCTCTTCCGTGGGGAAATCACTATTTGCAGCAGCCTCCTTTGGGGTTGAGAAGCATCTTGCAACAAGATATCATCGGATTGCGGTGGCCTCGCCTGGTGCCCCCTTGAATTCCAAGTAGTTGTTTTTTCTATTTAAGGCCTAGCGCCTCCTTTTTGACCCACAAAAAAAAAACAAAAAAAAAGAAGAAGAACGAAGTGTAAATGCTTATGCCAGATGGGGAAGACAACAAGATCAACCACTCTCCTGCCAAAAAATGCCAAGATCATTTTCCAATGTTTTGCATTGTACGGCAGCATCTATCATAACCCTACAAGTTTGATCGCCCGCATCGAAAACTACGCGATGTTCTTGGTCTTGAAGTTCAGGTGATGAAGAATATAGGAAGAAGAGTTTCTATTAATTAGACTAGGTATTCTATTGTCTAGTAATATTATACTATCTTACATAGATATCATCGTATTTTTTAACTAATTTTATTATTATTTTTTATTTAGTCTTTTAAGACAAGGATGACTCGGGTTATTTCATGTTCAGAACAGTTACGAATATTGAAATATCTAGTGAGTATTGAATTTCGTGGATGGATTCCCACTGAACTGGAATGGCAGATGAGGAGGGAGTGAGCCATGCTGGAGAAGCAGGGCACATGTTCAGCTCATCAGCAGGGAAACCTGAGAGCTGCGCATGTGCCTTTCTTCCCCATCTTGGACCCTCTGTCTGAGGAGCCGATGCGCCGCAACACGTAGCAGGGTCAACTGCATCAAAAGGTAGGATTTCCAACTAATTTTCGTGAATACCACAGACTGCTTCAAGTGAGGATTTAATTTTCTTCTAACTTGAACACGAAGAGTGCTTCGAGTGAGGATTTACAGTTCAAAGAAATGCAATCTTCTGCATATCAGAATCATGGGCATCGTGCAGTTTTTGAAACAACTGTCTGCATATATTTTAAACATTGTCCATGAGCATCAATCTAGGAATCTTCAGTTGATCTTTCTTTCATCTCAAGTTTCAACTTTCGGTGCCTTTTTTCTATACATATATAGAAATGCAGATGAAATGCTTTTAAACACGGCGGCCGAACTTCTCGTAACATTGTTTGGCTCATCTGTGCTTGGAAGTCAACATATAAGTTATTTCATCAACTTTAAAAGAAACGTAAATTCCACCTCCAATGCCTTTTCTTCATCATTTATAATCTGATCGATTCTCTAGAGCAGATGCAGCCGAATCCACATGAGAAAGCAAACAAGCATAAACCTTCTGCTTCAACCGATCAACAGTCTCCATCAATTCTTTGTTATTTTCTGAGCTCAGATTTCCCCTCAGTTTATCCAACCATTCATTTGCATGCTTAAGTTGTGACAGTGCAATAGCAATATGAATGTTCTCTGGCTCCATTCGCCGCCTGGCAGTGTCCTTACCTGTCTTTTTATGGGTAGTAAGTCGAAACCCAGAATCCAAAGCTCTCTCCAAGAATTTCAGAAACCATGTTTTTGTTTCATTCAAGAGAATCTCTTTTAATTCTTTGATCTCCTTTGCACCATCAACTTTAGCCCATTCCAGCTTCTCAGCTACACTTAGCTCTATTGAAGGCTTTGGAGGCTTTGGTTTACTTGGAGAATGATTTAGAACTGTCCTTTTGTCCATTGCCTCTGTATCTGGAGCAGAAAGGTGAATAGAAGTCTGAAGTGATTTATCCTTTAACGGTGTTGTTTCATTCTGTTGGTCAATGAGGTGTTGTAGAGTGAAGAATTTGGCGAGAGAAAGGTGTGGATTCTCTGGTAAGGCCGAGGAGCAGAGATCAGCAAAAATACTGAAAAAAGACATCCGGTGAGGAGGGCAATCTGAATAGCATTCTTTATGAAGAATAATTGTTATACACATTGACTTGTGCACTTACTTAAGGCACTTGGCAAGTGTTGCTGCAGCCGATGCTTCTTTTTGAGCTTCTGCTGCAACTAGAGATGCTAAGTGTCTCATCCTAAGCACTCCCTTAGAAAATATTTATCAATAATGAGAAAAGGAAGCTCAATTTTCCTACCATAATTGAACTGCTATCGTGAAAAAATATGTGTACATGAAGAACTTAAACAAGTGGCTTAAATTGCTAATGCATTGTAACGAACAAGAGTAAAAGATTTTCTTTCGAAGCCTGCTATCATTAAACTAGCTGAATAAAAGAGATGCAGAAAGCAAAGAAGACAGGAAACATACCTTTCCGGGCTTCAAGAGGTTTGCAGGCAGAGAAGTCCAGGTGGTCATCTCAGGTGAAAGGTTTTTATCGTTATTGCCTGAGAAAAAGTTATGTTTCGCACTGTCCTGTCTGTTAAAAGATGCTTTTGCCAAATTGCTCTTGGCAGTCACTGGAAACTCCTTGACATTGGATAGGCCAGCTTCCAGTTTTGGTGAAAGTGCATCAGGGCAATTTCGTGGAGTAGTCATTGGGCTTGCCTGCAAATGCTTGTGGTAAGGATGACTGTCAGCTGATTGACATTTACATCCTTCTGTAGTAAATTAGTCTTTTTTGCTTGAAACATTTTATTGTGAGTATAGTTTTCTTAACCAAATCATATGGAACATGACAGTACAAAATGAAATCTCTTTGCAAGATTGTGCCGAAGAGCATTAAGACTTCGTACCTTACTTTCCTAATCCTTGTTATATAATCTAGAAGAATAATATGTATATCTGCAGAATCAAAGAGTATGCTGGGCCAGAATCGTACCTGACCTTTATATACTTGCCACTTGCCTTTCACAAATCCAACCTTCTTACCTGCTCCACTATTGTCACTCTCATTGCTCTTCCCACCTCCACTCGAATCTGATCCAGT
Organism: Bruguiera gymnorhiza; assembly: GCA_020883675.1. Taxonomy (NCBI): domain Eukaryota; kingdom Viridiplantae; phylum Streptophyta; class Magnoliopsida; order Malpighiales; family Rhizophoraceae; genus Bruguiera; species Bruguiera gymnorhiza. Next base: position 717,960 of record JAIRCJ010000036.1, on the reverse strand, counting down.
GACCCTTGGACTTGCTGCCAGAATGCCCTGCATGTACCTTGATTGAACAACTGCCTTTTCCTCTTTGATAACAATTTTCAGTCTTGAGCTCCCCTCTTTCACTTCGAATACCTCCCTTGATTTTGAGCCATTAACTCCCTCATCATCAAGTGGCACTGGGCCCTCAGATGGTACCAACATTTGCATCAAATCTTTAGGGTTCCCCACGAAAGGATTTCTTCCTGGAATTGGTCTAACACCGACCAGAATCGGAACTGGGTTCCCAGCTTCCACTCTATCAACATAGAAAAACTGGCCAAGTTGCAATTTGTTATTCAAAATTAACTCATTATCTTCCTTTGACAGTGAGGCATATGTTGAATGCGAGGAATCGGACACTTTTATAAAGAAGCCTTGGTTAGGCCACAATTCTGAGCCAGTCAAGGCGGGCACTATGCTGATAACTTGCAGCAGAACAGACCGATATTCTCCACGAACCTTCATATTGGAGTTCATGGTCTGAAGAAGCTTCAGTAGCACTCCTGGTGTGAGAGATGCCATAGCTTTCACCCACTATTGCAATAAATGACTACTCTACTTACCAATTTCCCCCGCTTTATCCAAACTTTTGTATAGCTGGTAACGGATGCACCAGATTCAACTGTTAGACCAGCATATCAAGTACGTCATAGTGAATATTAATTTACAAACAACGATGGTAGTTTTTGTCGTAATTCTGTAAAAGAGCTGCAACAATACATCAGAAAGACAGAAACCAGGCTAGTCATATTAATTTCAGGACGCTGGCTGTAAGATACTAATCATTACGTTGGATGTTTGGCCAACTATATACTAAGGAAGATTCGTGGAAATCAAGCATTTAACCCATCATGAACATAAGCGACAAAACGGTTATAAAGGAAAATAAAACTTTGCGTAAGACCAAATTAAAGTACGAAGTAACAAAAGCCAGAGAGACAGGGGACAGGCAGAGAGAGAGAGAGACAAAGGCTAACTTAGGCAGCTCGATTGTTGAAGTCATTGCCTACTGGTAACAGTTTTTTGTGGTAAATTACCTAACTGTCATGGTTAATCAAGCCTAACAGTCTCCATTAAAATTTGAAGGAAAGAGGCATATACATGTGAGTTGATTACTGTTTTGACAAAGATTGACATCTAACAGAAATAAGAGGATTACCTGAAACTGGGGACGAGCACTAACTTCAGAAACGAATGCGCAAGACAAATATTGAAGGGTTTCTTCTCTGAGAGAGAGAGAGAGAGAGAGAGAGAGAGAGAGAGAGAGAAAGAAAGTTCTAACGGATGACTTCAACGCAAGAGTATAGGTTATGCTGAAAGTTGAGAGACCACAGGCAAAGTTCAGAACTTGCCATAGAGTTTAGCTGTGCTTGCCAAGCACGTAACCCTCAACTTCTCTTGGCGTAAAAGCCAAGGGACAATCTTTAAACTTGAGAAAAATTTTGATGCCCTCTCTAATGAGAAATATAATAATAGCTAACGTGGGCTGGCCCCATATTGAAGTGTCATCGTGCAGCTTAATTGGTATAATAATTTAGCGGGTGTTTTGGTAGGTGTTGGGTCTCCTCGCTCGTGGTTGCACTTCACTTTTATGGAGGTTGGCGGGGGCTTTTATTTTTTTGTTCAGCGGCTAACGCGGCTACGACGTCTCCGCCACCGCCTCCTGTGGCTGTTCTATGCCCAATAAATCGACTGAAGAATCAGACGCACTCAAGAGAAGCAACGAAAGAGCTAACCCACATCGAATGGAACTAATCCGTTTGCGACTCGAAAGTCTTATAGACTGCACAAGTCGCAGACATCTTTCCTTTATGTCATAACCGATAATTACTTTGAACACAAACAATTGAGTACAATGCGTTTAATATTGTATGTAGACGATGGATAATCGTTCATCCTTGTCATCTTTACAACGGCAAAATGCTGACTTCTGCGATTGTAATGCATGTGCACTAAATATGGTAACATAAACAAGTTTACTTCAATGTAAAGGCATTGACACACAGTACAAGAAAGAGAGAAAAACAGATGAAAATAGTGACAACGGTATAGATGCCAACATTTGTTTTGGGAAGATGACAAAATCAAGTGGTCATTGATTACAAACTATTACTCCGTATAATCATGTCACTCTTCTCAGAATGAAAAAACAGCTCTAGTTCTAACAGGAGTTGGATCCCATTTACATCACACAGGGCTATAGAGCAAATGGCATAAGAAAAAAAGAATACTTCCTAGACTACCAAAATCACAACACCACCAATAAGTGATATTTTGTTGAATATGGTATACAGCAAATTTCAGCACAAGCTTGTTTTCTCCCGTACTATAATCCTTTACACCCTATCACTTGAGTTGATTCCAAACAGTAGCACCAAACTTGGATCACAGGTGATCATCTGGGCTTTGAGTCATTTCCCTTGCTTCGGAATGACGACAGTGAGAAGAATGACCTTGGCGCTGTAGAAATAATACTCAAAACATAAGTTTACCACGTCAAAATCTGGAAGGCCCCAAAACCGGATTAAACTGTAAAGGTTTGCCCATAATGAATCCAGAATCTCCCCCACCATAAACTCCATCATCCTAGTAGTATGGGCCGACCTCCACAGTTTGATTCCCCATTATACACGTTTTGGAGGGTTAAAACAATCAAATTTTCTATAATAGAAATAAAGGCTTCTCTAGATGCCCTCGTTCACTCTTAGGATGACCTAAAATGATCTGGAGTCTAAGCATGTAATAATATGTGCATGTGGAATCATATTTATGTGCAAGATTCACGCTTCTTTATCCCCATGTCAATAAACAAAAATGAAGGATGTATTCCCTGTCAAATAAAAATCCCACATCTATTTTTATCAAATCAACTGGTGGCCATTTTAAATTGCTGCATGGCTCTAACATGGGTTAGTGTTGAGAATTCAATTTGGGGCTGCTAGGTTCACATATAGCAACTAAAAGTTCTGGGGCTTGTCTTTTGCCGAAGCCAAGGTTTCAATTCAAACACCCTGGTTAAATGTGCGGGTCTGGATTCACCTGGATAAGCTTATTTGTAGCAGCCAAGTGATTGAAATTAACAAAATAAAGCTTCTAGTTTCCCTTTATACCTTTGAATTCATAATCATCTAAGCTAGGTGCAAGAAATATTATTTCCAGCTAAAGTGTAACCATAGGACAACTACAGCATACAATCTGCTTGACAAGCAGTTTGAAGCACATCATAAACAGTCAGAAAGTCCACAATTTAATCAGAGAATTTCTGCAGCCCAATAGGTTCACAGTTTACTTCCAAGAGAAGGAAAATGGACAAAGGTTATGCTGGAACGATTTGAAGAAAGACAGTTACCTTTGATAGAGCTTCCTGACACTTGATCATCCCTTAGTTTGAAGTTTGCTGGAGGTGCTGGTATGGAGCTGCGCAAGGCTTGAACTGCAAAAAGGGAGAAGCATGGTCAAAAATAAAAAATATCATGAAATTACTATAATCTGAAAACATACACCAAAAATCCCCAATCCCACCCATCTCCAGCACTCCAAGAACCAAACAAATATATGACGAGCAAAAGGGCATCCTAGTATATGAAGCTCCCACACTAGAAGCCTCGGGCACTGAGATACACTGAAGTGAGGATGATTAATAAGTTCATATAAAAGTGAGCCACTTAACAAGGTCTTACACTAGAACGTCTACCAATCATATACACACAGAGAAACACAGAAGTGAGGACAATTAAATATTTGAAACAAAATTCATCTAGGCAACAGAGTCAATCAATAAGTCAACAAAAGAAAAATATGGTTTACCGTGTTCATTGAACAATTCACTCTCATTGAAGCTATCATCAGAAGGATGACCACGAGAGAATCCCATTCTTGATTTCCTCAAGTCTTCTGATGATCGACTAGCAGGATCTCGCCCATCCTCTGTGTCATCATCTCCTTCAGAGGTTGTAGCAGATATCCAATCAACCAGATTATCTGTTCCACGACTCTTTCTTCCAAATTTTAACAACCGTTTGAACCCTTTTGTCACATCCTTGCGAGAAGGATTATGAGATGAATTGGCAATAAAAATAGGCTTCTGACCACTTCCCCATTTCTTCCGCATCCGAGCTGCATCAGCTTCAGCTTGGGACATTGAGTGGGAATTCCAGGATGCAGGGCTCCCTATTGGAGAGTCCACAGAAGCATCTATATCTGAAGTCTCAGGTGGGTAGGAAAATGGATGACGCATTCGTGAGTTCCACGAAATGGGGCTTTCTCCTGGTGAGTCCTGCAAAGACCCTACTGCATCTGCATGGAATGTAGAAGGAACAGAGGAAGGTAATTCAGCAACCGAAGAAGGATCAATGTGAGAAAGAGACCTCAGAGCATCACCATTCTCAGATCCAGACAAACCCATCCTGTCTTCAACCTCTGTTGTTAGCAAAATCTCGCTTGATCTCACTTTGCCATTATTCATAACTGCAGAATCTTCAACCTCTGTTGTTTCGAATTCTTCCTCTTCCCTTGTTGCCACATCAATTGAATCATCCACCTCAATGTGTGATTCAAATTCTTCTCCATTGGTCAAAGTTTCAGATATCACTGAAGCTTTCTGTTTGGCAACACTGGCTCCAACACCAGGGCCCATACCATCACCCTTCTTAAGGAAAGGCTTTGATTCCACATTTTTTGAAGACTTCTCACAAAAATCTTGTTCAGTTTGCTCTTCATCAAACTTCAATGGTGACAGAACAACACTATCAGAGTTCAGCGGGGACACATCCTTTAACTCAACTGCACTGGCAGTACTCTTCCTCAAAGACTGAGAACGTCTGTGCTTTTCTTCCTTGGTATGAGGAACCTCCTCATTGGTACTCTTGCTGCGGGAATAGTTTCTCATCTGTGAGCGATTTGCTGTTTTGCTGACAGCAGAAGACGGCTTTGTGTTCTCTTTCCTCAGATCAGAGAAGTTAGGAACAGATTGTGCAAGAGGATTTTCTGATTGCCCTCTCCGCCTTGCGGAATTGGAGTTGGAGACTTTGGCTGATGATCGTGGAAGCGGTGCCACTGTGGTGCGAGGGGTAGAGGAAGTTGAATTTCTGTTTGGCAAAAGCTTCTTGTTTTGGGAACTTTTAGAAGATACATCCACAAAAGATACCTCACTGAATGACATATCTTGTCCATAATATTTCTTTTCTGACAATTCAGAAAGTTCATCCTCTTCACTTTGGGTGGAATCCACTGGCTGCTGTCAGAAGTAAAATTTTATGAAATGGGGAAGCTTTTGAGATTTTAATAATCAAATACAAAAATGAAGATCCATGCCCAAATTCTATACTTATTTCTTACAAACATCAAATTGACAATGGAATACCTGTTCTTTCTTCATATTTGGACGGATATTGGACTTTCTGAAATGATCTGAACATCTGCGTGTGCTAGTTACTGAATCTTTTTTGTCTGCAGAAGCAGAAAGTCTGGACTTCATCTCAGCTCTACTCTGCTCAAGGCTATCTTGCATAGCCTTCAATTTGGCTTCCTTCTCCACTCTTTTCATACCCCACTCTTCCCTCAGTTTTGCATTTCTTTTCTGCATGTACTTCTCATAGAATTTTCCTCTAGAATCATCTGACAAATTGAGCTCATAAATATTCTTCTTAAGAGAATTCTGAAATCCCTGATGGTCAACCATCTTCTTTGGTGAAGCATTAAAGTCTAAAATATCATTAGCACTCCCAACGGGTCCAATTACTGTCTTTTTATCCTGGACCTGTGCCAAAGATATCGCCACTGTTGCTGATTTCCTGTACTGTGAAATTGTTGCCTGTTTTCGTGTTGAACTGGACTGATCCTCAGGAATCCGAAGCTTGTGTTCTGCAAAAAGCTTCTCAAGCTCATTTGCCTTCATTTTCAGCTCGTCGTTGAGCTCCTGATTGCCCTTAGACTGCCTCACCCTTTGAGATTGCTCCATCGATGGTGCTTGTGAAGTACTAAAGCTCTGTTGGCTTTCAGAAGACTTTTTGCTAGGGACAGCAGCCTTACTGCCCAAAACAGAACCAATCTCTTCCCTCCTTCCCTGCATTTTCCTTTTCTGTTCTGGATTAGTGGAAAGCGAATTCTGGACCTTCATTTTTGGAACTTGTAGGTCATCCACTATTGGAGCATCATTTCCAGAAAATACAAAATCCTTCTTTCCATCTTGTTCAACTTCTCCAGTAGACAATTTCCACTCCAAGGGAGAAGCTGACTGATCACCCTCAATCTCTTTTGGTGGCACATCCTTAAAATTTATTCCAAAACCACCTTCAAACTGTCCTGAAAGAGATTGAGTATGAGCCTGAGAGCCCCTAAACTTCAACTTATTCAGCAACTGATCCCTTAATTCAATGTCCTCCACCCCCTTTCCTAATTGGACATCTCCCGCTCCACTCACAGAGCTTCCAAACTGGCTCTGCAAACTAGCCTGATTCTTCCGTCCTATGCTCTTTACTGTATCTTGAAGGCCCCTTGACTTTTCCTCAGAGCTCACCAGATCCTTTACTCCAAAATTCCTTTCTTCCCCACCCAAAGTACCCTTGAACTTCTCCCTAGCTGACTGACCAGCCACTGGTTCCCCTTTACCAGTGAAGGACTTTAATAGTCTCTGAGGCTCAGCTTGATCTTTCCAAGTGCTTTTCCCTTTCAACCCCACCTCCTGATCCTTGGCCCCAAAATCACCAGTATATGCCTGCAACTCATCTTGACCTTTTATGCCAGAAATATTCTTGGCCTCAATCTTGGCTAAACCGGCTGTATCTCTTAACGCCTTTTGATCCTTGTTATCATCTGATGAGCTACCAAACACATTACTTTTGCCTTGGGATACAGAAGACGAAGAGGGTGTGCACAAAGGGCTATCAATATTGTTGGTATCCTTCTTGTCATTGCCCAAGTCAATGCTCATATCACTGGCACCACTCCATCTCCTCAGCACAGATTTTTCAGGTGCAGATGACACATCAGAAGATAGTCTCCTCAGCTCAGCAGATCTACCTACAACTACAGGCTTGCCACCAGAATTTTCCTTCTGCTTATTCTCAAAGAGGTTAATACGGTCCTGAACACTAAGTCGCCTGGCAGGTTGACTGAGTTGATTGGTGGACGACTCAACGGTACCCTCCTCCTTTTTCTCTGCTTCCTTATTCTCGTTTTGGTTACTATGCTGGAGCCCAGAGAAAGATGAACTTGACTGTCCCGATGCAGATGATTTGGGTTGGGGCAAGCAGTGTTGGTTTTGTGCTGAATTTTGTTGCTGTTGTTCTTGGCCAGCTTGTGGATATTGGTGTTCATCTTTTGACAAGTGTTGTTGGGGCCTGAAGTGGGACCCACAAGACTCTTCAGCAGGATCATCGACTGACATGTCAGATCCCCATGAGGACCGAACCACTTGATCTTCAACACATGGCTTCCATGGACTGATTAGGTCTGGTCTTCTCTGACATAGTGATATAAACCTCACACAAGCCTCACTGCAAAAATTATTTAAATGCTTCAGTATTAATACAGGAGACCACAAAGAGAAACTACTTGCGGCAGTGAGTAATAAATGAGTTACTTAACACCAGTTAGGAATGTTAGAGTTCAGTAGCTCTGACATAAGGCTTTGATAAAGGGAAGTCTTAAGTTAGCAAAAGCTGGAAAAGTTTGGATATAAGGACTTACGAAGTTAGGAGCCAAAGAAACTCAAAGTAGGCACTCGTTGAGTTGAGAGCTAAAGTTGGCTCTGTTCAATTTTTCCGTTTGGATAGGAAAACGAGAAGATGTAGTACTCTATAGATACCACATATTATAAAGTGTCGTGGAGAATGAAATTTCAGACCTTTGTATGTTATAAGATCATTCAAAAATTTAGAGGTCAAGCAGCACTCAGTTAAGGAAAGATGAACAAATTATCTAGGAAACTCCTGAAGATCCTATTAAATGACAATAAGAAATTTTGTTGTGTTTGTTGATAATGAATATATTAGAAGACAAGTCAAAGTTCTAGATAAGTGAATGTTATAAATGAAGATAAATTAATGTGAAAGTGATTTTTGAAGGTGATGAAGTCATAATACAAGGTTAAGAATAATTAATTGTTATAGTATGAAAGTGTTGTCGAACTGAAATAGATGGTAAGAAAGAGAGTGTCAACAAATCAAGATTAAAGGAAAAATGTTAAAAATAATCTAAATTTATTGCAAATTAAAAGTCAATATTTAAGTAAAAATTAAATAATTAAATCATATTTAATATAATTTTTGTATTAAATTAAAAATAGATATTATTAGTACTTAGTGTATAAAGATTTGAATATCTCAATTTATTATATAGCTGATGAGTAAGAATTCGTGTCTATATTATTTGTGTGTATACTTCTCAATTACTATTATATGGCATTTTCAAATTAATAAAATTAAGAGTGATTCATATAATTGTCTAATAGTAATGTTAAAACTAATTGAATTCTAACAAAGAAAAATATGTGAGAAGTACAAGGAAGTTGAGATCTTGAGAAGTTGAAATAACCTTTTACTTACTAAATTTGCCATACAGCGACAGCTAAAGTTGAGAGCATAAAATCTGTAACTTCCAAAATACAAGAACTCGTGTCGAAGTTTAGTCTATACATACATATAGGATTACAAACATGTACTGCAGACCATTTCCTTTGCATCTCTTTCCAGAATGATACCTATTTTTCCCTTAATAATTGATAGAGAAATTTGGACTTAATTTGTTATGCACCCACCAGGAGGGGAGGAATATTCATGCAGCATGGAATATATGTAGAAGTGATCTTAATACTCCAAACTTGAGCGTAAGAGAGAATTATTACTTCAATGGTTAGGTTGCATCTTCATGTCACGGTGGTGGTTTGAATTACATCTTCGTTTTTCAAAAATGGTTAGCATTTTCTACCCAACATTAGCTGGCCCTGACTCAATGGTGAACCATCATCACCAGTTAAAATGCTAATCTGTGGCTCCTTTTTTCATGCTCAGATATGACATCTTGTGTTCAATAATTCACCATGACCCAAATAAAACCACATGAGCAATTAGCCAATTAGTGTCTAGACCATGAAGCTGCATGATACTAGCCTATGTCCCAACCCACAAACTAATAATTAGTCACAATCCAGACTATCTATCCCAGTCCATTAGATCTAAAATCTATTTAAAGCGACAAATTACTATACAAGTTGGAAAAGTTTCATTTTCTGACTAGCTAAGCGGTTAGATGATGCACCATATGGCAATATTTTAGGCAGAATTACTCTAGATGCTAATACATTAAAAATATATATCAAGAAAAGGAACTGAAAACAATCAATAGAAGCACACCTGCTTCAGAGCACAAAAGACTGGTTTAGTGAATTAAGAAAGAACTACAACTTGGGTTCTTGGATCCCCCTCACCCAGGCCCCACCCTTACATCTATTCACAAAAACTCAACCATGCATAAAGAACATGTGATTTGAACTTCTTGTCAACAGATTGGCAAAATGCATAACAATCAGAAGGCTGAGGCAACTAAATTCAAATTCTACACTGCTGAATTTTGCTTGAATTATGATGTCAGAACCACAGAGCAGGGTACTGGGGCACATGTTAGTTAAAGGAGCATCTGAAGTCAGTCAAGTAATGTCAATCTTGAGTTGGCTTTTTGACTACAGATCCAATACATGGAAAAATGCTCCAAAAAAAAATAAAAAGCTTCTATGTTATATAGTTGCATCACCAATTTCCATAATATTGCCATGAGAGAGAGAGAGAGAGAGAGAGAGAGGGAGAGAACTAAATTGAAATGATCCCTAGGATACTTACTTCAAGCGGTTGGCACTAAAGCAATCTGAAAAGAGCCGGAGTTCTGACACAGTATCAGGGTTGAAGCCAGCTGCTGATGCACGAACACAGGCATTGGTTAGATCCTGCCTGACTGTGGCAAGTCGGACTTCCATCGCCCTCAAAAGCTCCTTCCTGCATGCATAGAAGTATCAAAAAGAAAGAAAGCAACTTCACAAGAAGGAACAGATGAATATCATCATTTCCATCACACACATCTCTCTTAAACCGTTGTCAATATTTCTGTGCAACTATGTAATAGAACAGATGAATATGCTAGCGTATCCCCATCACTATATCAACCTTCAGGAACAGAATTTCAAAGACATAAACTAAGAAACTGAAGCTAACAATTGCCCAGGCTCAGAATACCCTAGATCAGTCACCAACTAAAATTTGCCTTGCATTTTCACCCATTATAAACAAGTGATTGGAAATAATCGATGCCCACTCATATCATTTTACTTTGACTGTAAAGTGTTCAATGCCTGGAATGACACAAGTTTGAGGTTTTGAACTAGAGGATGAAATAACTTTACTTTGTTGCATCAGCTCCTGTCATGACTCCTGTTCCATCCCCACCTGAAGCAGATTATGGAGACATAATTAGCAAATAAGCATTGGATATTCAGTTCAAATTGTAATTTTGGAAGGAGATTTCCAATCAAATATATGATGTAAATTCAGATGTGCAGAACAAAAGGAATATATATTCACTAATTTGCAGAGGAAAAAGGACAACAGGACCTCAGAATTTCCTTCACTATTTAATGAACCAAATGTTGGGGAGTCATACAAGCAGTTGCATAAAAGGCAATGTTATTAGCATCACCAAAAGCTGATGTTGGAGAAGCCATATTATTTTTTTGGACACATTGGTTTTACATTTTTTGTTTCATAATTGTTAACAGGTGGGGAAGATCCAGTCATAGTCCAGAAATAATTGATGCATATATTTCATAGAAACTGAGAATGTGACACAATTTGGGCTACAAAGAACTACTTATAGAATCAATTCAAAGTCTTGGCTATAAATCATAATGATTTTTTGCTTGGTGAAGGGAAGGGAAGAATGGAAGATGATTCAAAAGAACAAAAAACAAAGGATTTGCTAGATATATATATATATCAATGTGCATGTGCAAGGGAGTTCCTTCACTCTTAGAGTCTTAGTTGTGAGAGCTTTAGAAATGAAAGCACCAAATATCGAATGAGAAAATAGACCAAGTTCAATGGTAGATGCAAGAAGTGAAAAGGGACATAGAGAGAGAGATAGACAGATAGACATATAGATAGATAGAGAGAGAGAGAGAGAGAGAGAGAGAGAGAGAGAGAGAGAGAGAGTACCTAAAGCACCAGAAATCTGATCTCCATCCCCCTGAATGGAAGAGCATTCAAATTCAGTGGAAAAACACCTGTGATTTTTAATCATAAAGGTTCTCTGCTAGATAAAATGACATTTACCAGTGAATATATTTTCCGGGCTGCTTCCAACTGAGACAACTCCGCATCAAATGAATTAACCATCTCCAAAATCTCAGGTGTACTGACAAACCGCACAAACCTGGAAACAAGAAGTTCCAATCAGACCAAAAGGCTAGATTCATAACTATTTTACCCTATGATAGCAATGAATCATCTGTTCAGCACTAATAAAACCTCTCAAGAGTTCCTTTTGTAAACCAAGTGTCAGTATTTCTCTGTCTTTCAACTTCGAGTTTAATTGACTGAACTGTCTGTGCAAACTGCTCTTCTGCAACCTTCAAATGAGTGACAAATGGCTTTACTAGTCCAGAAGCAAGCTTCTCAGTGTTTCCATTGCTTGAAATAAACAATTCACATCTGCCAAGAAGGAATACAGGATAAAAGTCGAGAACAACTATGCAGAGGAAGACAACATGATATGGAATTCCAGAAACAATTATCCTCACCGCGAGCGCTTTGGTGACAGTTGAAACACCGCATAATCAACGAGTGTATCAGATTTCATTTTCTCAGTTCGGCTTTTACACTTGGTGTTTAGTTCTCTAACTCCCTCATAAACTCAAATCTGATCCTCTACTTGTGATTTAATCGAGCCTCAGAACCAGAAGAAGTTCAAGCCCAGAAGCCCAAATTCTGAGGGAGAAAAACAAAACTGTAACTTGAATAATGGATTATTGATTTCAGAACATAAAATCCATAAAAATGTCAGCTGAACTCCAAATATGGAAACCAAACAAGAAAATCAAAAATCTATTATCCACATTGCAAATCCAACCGTGGAAAAGAGAAGTAGAAAATATGATTATATACAAAATATCTAAAAATCTAATAGTCAAGAAAATTTGAAAAACGAAAGAGCACGGATCTCACTAGAACCAAACTGAAAGACCGAAATGCAACTGAACTCAACATGGAAACCAGTATTTCACAAATATATAGCAAAACCCAGATCTGATTCTACCTCAAATACTTCAATAAAACCAAACCCAGTTAGAAAAAGTCAACCCTGGAGAACACATTCGATTGCCAAGGCAGACATCCACATCAACAAGTAAATTATTAAAAAAAAAAAAAAGGAAAAGAAAAGTAAATTTGCTTGTAGAGAGAAAAAAAAAAAGAAAAAAAAAAGACCACCCATTTGAGCTGAAAATTTAAGACGGATGCAACCTTGAAGCAATGGGGTGAGATCTTGGGACGGTGAACGGGATCCTATGTTCTTCTTCAAAAGGGCACACTACACAGGCATTTGCGTTTTGATCCTCTTTTTTTTTTTTTTTTGTCTTTTCTTCCTTTCAATATTCTGCTTTTGTAACCTTCAAGAGACTAGCTTTTTTTTTTTGTTGTGGAGTTTCTTGTGGGGAAGGGGGGGGGATTGGAGGTTTATTTTTGTTTTTCTTGAGTTTAATGAAAACCCGAACAGTGAGAAGAGAAGACGGTGTTTGCTTCACTCATTTCGCAAATGAATGCTCCCCCACCCACCCCTCCTTCTCTTCTTCTTCTTCTTTTCTTCTTTTTTATTCTTCTCTCTTTGGGGTTGCTTGCTTGCTTGCTTGCTTGCTTTCTCTCTCTACTGTACAGCGTTGAGAGAGAGAAGGAGAGAGAATGCGCGTGTGAGTGAGTGACAGACTGCTTTCTTCTGTTCAGACAACAAATTTTGTTTGCATTTGTAGAAATGCGAGTTAACAAACTAAATGTAAAAATAAAAAACTTTGAAAGGCAAAAGACTCTTGCTTGCTTACTTGCTTGCTTTGCTTAGTAGTATCCACGTAAATTACTAAAATGGGTCTGAGTCTGTCCGACCGAACTTTGATTTTTCAAGCCAAGTCTCCATCTCCATCTCTCCGTCTCCCCGTCTCCATGGTGGGTGGATATAGGGAGACCACAGCTTAGCTGTTCTCTGTAATCTAATCTCTATAATTTTGTTGATTTTTGTGGGGGCTTTCAATTCGAAGTGTTGTCCATCCATCTACATTCCATTGACATCGTAACACAAAAGACACGTTAAAGTGCCTGATTTTCAGGAGATACGGAGTTATAATTAGCCTCTTTTTTTCTTTTTTCTTTTTTGGGTAAAAATTTTAGCCTGCTTTTCCTACCAAAAAACCAAAAAAAAAAAAAAAAGAAGCTATAATGAGCTTGACTAATCCCTTGGATCAACAGCTTTTCATTGGTTTTACGCTTTATATCTGTTTATTTTAGTACTATGCTTCTAAGGCATGGCTCACAAAAATTTTGAAAAAAAAAAAAAAAGGAAGGGTAAATATGGCAGGTAATTTTCATATTTAGTTGTGTATTTTCTCACACATTAGTGTCATAATCTGAATTATGGATCAAAGCGTTGTTGGAGTACTATGTAAATGACCAACTGCTAGAGCCTCTAATAGAAGGAAAGAAAAAAACAAAAAGATCGGATTTTAATACGCGATGTTATTTGTGCTGGTATCATAAGGAACCATATCTTGAATTTGAAACACCGTCTTTATTGTTAGCAGTAGGGAATGGTTTTCAGAGAAGCGTGCACGTCTAAGACGAATTAACGTTCTCATAAGCTGTCAAGCATTCCTTTTTGCCAATTAACCAAAGGTTCGGTGCACGTCCATTTGATTCTCAAACAAAGAGGGTATAGTTGTAAAGTGCTAATATGCCCAAAAAAACAAATAGAAAACTTTAACGAAGGAAAAATCAGGGAGAGGTCGGCCGTCTACATTCCTCCGTTTGTTAATCGGATGATCGATTCTGATAACAAACAAAATTTGAAAGTGAGAGTGCGGGGATTATGGGGCATGATTAACTTGGAATTCAAGTTGGGACTCCCTGAACTCTTGGCCATGTCCTCAAATCTTTGAAAACGAACCCGTGACCCTGATGACTGATTTACCAATTAGCACCCCCGCCACGCTCCCCTCAAGTCCAAAGTGCACCACCACCACCACCACCACCACCACTACCAAGCAATTGTCTTGTTCTGTTCCCACTCATTCATTCCGCTTGTTGTAAACCCATTTGAAGTCGAGAACTACTTTGAGATGCCACACACTTTATTTGAAGTTCGTCCACATATTATATTTTGATTTATAGAATGTTGTATTTCAGGAAGGAACAATGACTTTGCGAGATTTTGAAGTACCTCATCAGACTCTCTCTCTCTCTCTCTCTCTCTCTCTCTTCTTTTCCTGATGGCAATTTCTATCGTACTGATTGCTGAAGGGGTCATGGCTAGTTCAACTATAATGGTGGCTTTGTTATAATGGTATTACAGACTTTTAATTAGTGGAAGAAACTCATTCTGATTTTGATGTACAAACCATCGACTCAAAGTCGATCGATTGACTCAAAAACCTCGTGGGATAAACAAGATTTGAAAAATAAATAAATAAATAAACACAAAAATGAAAGAAATAGTTAGAGGTAAGGGGTGTTCCTTGCACAAGAGAGGTTCCATCATCCTAGCTCATGATGGAGAGGCACGAGGATTAACTCTTTCGACAGGCCTCCCTCCCCACCACCGTTCAATTCCCCTCTCTCACTCTCTATTATTTAGCTTTTTTGTCAGATGAAATGGCCACAAATTCCTCGGTCACATTCACCTTTTTTTTATTGACAAAAAAGCGGAAGACTACTACCACGAGCACTATTATACATATTCCATTTTTCCTCCTTTACTCCACATGGTAGGACCGAGCATCGGATACATACATACGTACACTTCGGGTTGTGACTTTTTGCCCTTGTAGACATGCCCTTCATTTTTTTTTTCTTTCTTTCAAGTTGATTTTAATTAATTTGAGAGGGAAAATGGTTTTCCGCTTGCAGTGCGGTGATTAATTACATTCATTAGCCACCAACAAATCCAACCCAAATTATTAAATAAATTTTTTTTTTAAAAAAAAAAAAAAACTCATTTAGAGACCTCGAGAACTAGAAAACAAAGCAGTGAGGGATACAACCAGTCGACATGCATGCATGTTTGATTTGATCTTTGATTTGGAAGACGACGGTTGACATGGCAACAAGAATTTGGCATTTTTAGGCAGTAATCATGTTGCGAGAAGAAGGACAACCGTCACTGTATTCGCTGACAAAATGAGGTAATTGCGACGGAGTCCAATTTGGATCCTCAACCGACAGAAGGGCGAAAACGAAAATGAAACGAAGACCCCTTTTCGATCGCATTTCTTAATCGCTTCGAGTGCCTGCAAATGCAGAACTCAGGTGACTCGTGAAATTGACCGACGATATTGTTTTGCCATTGGTTTTCCGCTCCAATATTAAATTGCTCTTCTGATGCATGAGATGAAAATGAAGATCTCTCTCTCCCCCGGTGTCGGTGTTTTAGAACGCTATCATTATTATAAATGCACCTGACTTGACTTGTTCGTTTGTTGTTCGCCATAATAATTATAGGCGTCTCTTGCGAAATACTTTACAAGTTAACTCAAATTCAGCATCCTACTCTTATTTTTTTATTTATTCATTTATTTTCTTCTTGGACTACTTGGAGTGTTCATGTTCAAATTCCTATATATATATATAGTGAAATTAACATATGTTGAAAATATCAATTAGTAATTAATGAATTGCGAGTATTCCGTTTCTGTTATCACACCATAATAAAAGCACAATAAACCATATTATTCTTAACACGCGTATTCCCCGTAGCACGCCACCCACACCCAGCGCAGGATTTTTGTTTTTTCTTTCTTTTTTTTTCTTTTTTCCAACCTCGTGAAACATGTCTTTCGAGCAAAACATGGAAGTGCAGGAGAGAAAGAAAACGAAATAATTATTGTCAATCATGGAGGGCGCACAGCTCGCATCCTGTGGCTGGCCGACACGCATGAGGGCGCAACGGTGCAAGCTTGGATTTTGGATTTTGCCCGTGAAAAGTTAATCAATAACACTCTTCTCTTCTCTTCTTCTTTTTTTTTTTTGTGGGGTGGGGGGGGGAGAGGGGGGGTGTTGGGGAGGGGGGATGTGGGGGACTGGGGTCGGAAACCAAATTGGCTTAATATCTTTGTTTAACGTTTTTTCTTTTTTTTTTTTTTGTTATCATTGAGGTCATTATTACTATCTGATTGGATTAATTATCGAGTTAACGGAACAAATAAATAAGGACCTTTTTAGATTAAGCTTAACCCAAGAAACAATAGGTCAATGCTGTACGATTCTCTCTGCCACCATAAGCGAAATCGGAAGTGCAATTTTTTTTTATTTTTTATTTTCATGGGTTCTTTAATATGGGATGCGGATGTTATTGGAGACCACAATCAGGAAGAAGATTACAACAAATTATTAAAAAAAAAAAAAACAAAAAGATCATTAAATCTCCTCTTTGTCTCACCAAGAATCAAAAAAGAAAACTTATATATATGTGTGTGTGTGTGTGTGTGTGTATAGTTGGGTTGTCCACTACTCATGAAAGTTTAGGTTGCGGTTGGTCCATTGGCCCCATTTAGACAAACCTACATTTTCCACTCTTACTATAATGTAATGTAGGAACCTTGTTTTCGACTTTTAGAGTTTAGACCTTGGACCACCACTTAAATGGTCTTTGGGCTTGGCCACATGATACATATTTTTATTGAAGATCGAATGCTAAGAATAATTGGTCAGTAAATCTATTTTTTCTATTTTTTTTCTTTCTACTTTTGGGTTATACGATTCTCTTGCACACAACAACCAAAAAAAAAAAGGGTTTGTATTGAATTTGTATAATTATAAGTCTCCAATGCTATTTTTTCGTATAATTATTATCAAATTAACCGTACTTTTCACCTTTTTTTCTTTTAATTCTTGCTATCGAAAAGCTTAATGGTTTCTTAGTTTAAATGTGAAAATTAGAAATTAAAAGAAAAAAGGAAAATAATGAACTATGGTATCTAGCATTGATGTCTCTAAGTGTTGAAATAATAATATTTATGTCTCTTCGATAATAAATTCAATTCAGTTAACAAAATTTCCAATTAGTTAATCAAAAGTTGAGTTAAGTTTTAACGAAATTTCAATTGAGTATAAAGTATTAAAGTGAATAAGGCTGGGTTGAGTTTAGTTTTTTCTGTTTTTTTCTTCTGTTTTTTTTTTCCTTCTCAACCACAACGATTTATTTCTCCAAGCTAAAGAAATTTCGAATTTGGATGACAGATTTTTGTTTTCCAATTACAGGTTTTCAGCTTTGTAAAAAGACCAAATATCCAGTAAAATAGAAACATATGATCTAGAAATCATCAAAGATAGGCTGGGGATTCATAGACAAGCGGCTAGCTAGGCTTATTAATTTCTTCACGCTTCATTAGGTTTGCATTGAAAGAGGTTGACTGGTACAAATACATATGTACAAGAAGACCATATTTACAAAGAAGCACACACCAAAAAACAAAACAAGAAAGCCAACAAAAAAAAAAAAAAAAAACCAACAAAATGGACTCCAATTCTTCAACAAAAGGCATGTATGCTGAAAGGGGTCTCGAGTTTATCCTACTGCATTCCTCTCTCTGAAACTCCATGAAGCAAAGTGGTTGGTTCCTCCTGTGATTGCTCAGTCGACAGAATCAATCTGTCTTATTCAGGTCATACATATAAATATGTATGAATGTATAGTATAGTATAGTATAGTATAGTATAGTACAGTATAGTATAGTACAGAGTCTAAATTATTGGTGTAGTCATGCTTATATACATAATGGAGGTATATATAAGGCATATTCTATGTACAAGAGTGTTGATGCTGGCAAAAACAACGCTTCCTCTCTCAACGGTCCAAACCACTTATCACAATCCTGCAATACACGCATGCGCGTAGGCAGACATTAGGGACTACCACAATCAAAAGAAAATTAGAATCAATATAACAGCAATTTTATATCCGTAACTATGATTTCAGAGAACTCTAATATAAGAGCACACACACGGCCTGGTACTTGTAGTAGCGTCTTTGATGCACGCACTGAATCCATTTTGAGATTAAAGCAATTGTTGGCTAAAGACCCATATTTTTTTCCACTCTATGACAGACATTTTGGCATTGCTTAAGGGCAACAACAAGGCTAAAGGCCTGATTAGCAAAAACAAACCCTAGGAGGACAAGTTAGTTTGTTAGTGGAAGATCTACGGCTTATTAGAAGTCCATCATTAACACGCAGTCGGGTCATATATATATATATATATATATATATATATATATATGAAATGAAATGAAAAGAAAGGCAAAATATAAGAAGGAAGGAAAAAAAGAAAATAATAATAATAAAAAAATAAAATAAAATAAGAGAAGAAGAACCAATCGATAGCGGTCGGACTTGTAGACTCGGCGTGTTCTAGCGCATCTTTTCTCCTTGTCAACCTCTTCAAATCCTCTCGAGGTGTCCCTGCTGCAAATTTGCAAGGCAATGCATAAACCCAAATCACATCGTTATAATTATAATGAACATCGTTAAAATTATCCCATAATAAAAATCAACTCTTCCCCCCCTTACAATTTCTCATTGAATTTCAACTTGTCCATCATTCCCCGCTTAATATCATAATTGATTCTTTAAACTATACCGTCTTCCACTTCTCTACTCTTTCTCAGCTAACAATTTCCGCGTACGTGATCGCCATTCATATTTGCCCAAAGGTTAAATTCCCATGTGAATCCGATTCACCAAATGTGATCATCACGTACGCCAACTCAATTATATTATATTATAGCCATGACTCTTATAATCCCCACAACAATATAGTTATCGTAACTTATTTCATTTTCCCGGATGAATCCAACAAAATCGATCTTGTGTGTGTTCAACTCTTCAGGCACACACACACACACACACACACACACTTACGCGTGAAAGGAGTGCTAGGAGCACTGCCAGCAGCAGGAGATCCAGGCGCGGAACCCGTGTCCACAGAGAGCTTCTTCATGAAATCTGACCTGGTTCTAACAACGGTAATGCTCCTGCTAACGGCCATCTCCTCCCCCGGCATCGCCAAGGCCGGTGACCGTGACGACCGTGCCGAGAAAGAATCATACTTGCGCAGTTTGCTGAGCCCGGTTTCGGGTGCAGGCCCCGCCAGCGTTTCGTCCCACAGCTTATGGAGAAATCCCATTCTTGGTATAAATAGTTTAGTATGTACAAAATCTAATTTGTTTAATTAATTAATTTTCTCCTGTAACAACCGCAAAGAGGCCTCAGATTGTTTTTTTTTTTTCCTCCTTAACAATGAAAAAAAAGTGATTCCAAGAATATAACATTTAATTTGTATTCTTCTTCTTTTTTCTTTTTTTTTTTTTTTTTTTTTTTGTGTGGACCTTAAACGACTGTTACTAAGAGAAGAAGGAAGAGGGGGCGAAACGCAGAAAACGATGAGGAAAGGGGTTCTTCCTATTCTTTTTTTAATTATCTTTTTTCCCTTCTATCCAAAATGGCTGTTTAGGGTTTTTATAGAACAGAGTCTTAGAGAGGGGGTGGCGGGGGAGGGGGGCGGGCAGAGAGAGAGAGAGAGAGAGAGAGGATAAGGGAGCGAAGATTGATGGCTTACAATGTGCAATGGCTCCGGCTAACAAGGTTTTGCCAGGAGCCGTTGAATTAACTGGACTATTTCGGGCGTCTTTATATATTTAGTTATTTTTAGTCCTCTAATAGTTACATATTTCTTTTCTTAGTCTGTTATCTCAAAGTCTCGAGCTGATATGAAAGCTATGAAATAGTATATCTACCTTCGATAAAAACGTGAAACGTATTATTATGGGAATATTATACTGTTATTATATTATTTTATATATATATATATATATATATATATAGTAATTATCTTACTTAAGACATTAGGTTAATTTATTACTAATTTGTTAACAGGTAAAAAGAGAGAGATGAAACTAAAACCACTAAACCAGCCCCTTTGGCAGCTGAAGGAAATCTAAGAGAAAAGAAAAAAAAAAAGGTCTTAATTTGGAAGCTGAATATAGGAGTGGTGAAGCCAGCCGATCCTCAGTGGCTGAGTCCATAAACGAGAGGAGGCCCAAAGTAACCGGAGAGAAAATATAGGCGACCGACTTGGTCAAGTTGTCTAACTATTTTTCAGGCATTGATGGATCCCACTTTTGCTCCTTTTTTTTGGTTGTTGTTGTTGTTGTTGTTTTTATTTATTTATTTATCGTTTTACGATTATCCGCCTGTCTTCAACCATCGAATGAAGAATATACTTGCATATCAATATCGATACTTCCCGAGTAGATAAATGCAGCTCCTTACTACGGTCTAACAACCCAACAATAATTCAACTCCTTATATGATATTTAGCTGGTCCTATTATGATTCTGTTCTTTAAGACATGGCAAAGAGCTTCGAGAGAGGTTGGAAGGTTACACTTTGTGCGTAGAAATACTTTGTAAATATCAAAGTTCAGCTTCACAAGATGGGAAAGCATTGGATACAGGGTAAAGAGCTTCGAGAGAGGTTGGAAGGTTACACTTTGTGCGTAGAAATACTTTGTAAATATCAAAGTTCAGCTTCACAAGATGGGAAAGCATTGGATACAGGGCAAAGAGCTTCGAGAGAGGTTGGAAGGTTTCACTTTGTGCGTAGAAATACTTTGTAAATATCAAAGTTCAGCTTCACAAGATGGGAAAGCATTGGATACAGGCAACCAGCCAATGACTACTCGTGACTAATGACTTGAGCTTACACACACAGTGACATTGATTGTGGAGTATGGAGTGATAAAATATATCAGACTAGACTAGTGTGCTTACCCCCATTTGAACAACTCTTCAAATAATTCCTGCAATTCCTCCGAAGTTTCCTCCCCATTTTCCTGTCAATTCTCACAACCCAAGCACGCTGTTATTTGTTGCCATCAATCAGGAAAACTTGTCACCTCCCATTCCTATCAGTCAAAAAATTTTCACCTCTTGATCACAAAGGCTTGTAAGTGACAACAATTCTTCTACGGCAAATGACACATTCATTTGTCGATCACCATACAGAAGTTAGGCTCAGATTGGTTGCAATGAAATGAAGTAAGAGTGCCTAACTCGGAACGTCAAGCGTTACACTTCTTCGTTTGGCTCGTCATAACTGCCATTCCATTGAGGAAATCGCCCCTTCCCTGCTTGAAGACAGTTGAGAGAAGGCAAACTTAATAACAAATATATAAATAATATTTGGTATGGACATTGATATGCTTGCGAACAAATATTTCTAATAAATCACAGAGACACCTCTTGAATCCCATAAAATAATATTGCGGTTAATGTAAGTGTGGAAAACAATTTTTATTTTGATCTTAAAGTTATTGGCTCTGTTAATAGTAATAAAATTGCATGTATTTGATCTTTTTGTAAAATCATATGGTACTAGAACCGCTATTTAAAATAAATAAAAAATGTATACAGAAACTCACAATTCCTATAACAAAATTTATTCATAGAAGTCATGAAAAATACCACCATAAAAAAAAAAAAAAAAGAAAAGCATACATTAGCATGATCTTCACTGTCATAGGCACCGACTTCGTACAGAAACCTCGTGTTGGCGTCAGAGAGAACTGTAAGAGCACAAAGCAATCAGAAACCATAATTAAATTCAGGAAGGAAATGCTAGGTTGCTTGAGTTTGATTGTTAAATAACACAGATGTATCTTTCTTTGTCTTTTTTTTTTTTGTACATTTTTATTCACATAATAATAATATCACATTTTCTAAGAAATATACTATATTTTTAACCTCACTAATCCTAATCTTATAAAAAAATAAAATAAAATTTACGACATTTCCAGTAACAAGTAGTGCACGTGTCCAAAAATATATTGTACTATCAAAAAAATATATAGATATATATAACATTCTCTAACTAATATACTAAATTTTTTCAAGTGCAAAAAAAAAAAAAAAAATTGTAGTTGACTGCTAGGCTTTCAGCCGCGCCGCATAGTCGCTCTCAAGAAAAAGGCATCTCGTGACTTTAATCAATGGTAATCCACTTGCATTAAAGTAAGAATTCTCCCTCTGCTTCATGGGATGTCTTTAGTATGCAAATTGGCAATTTGATATAAAATAACAAATACAGATTGACTGGAACGATTACAGATTGACGCAGAAAAGTGGGGACTGGAGGGGATCTTAGCTGAACAGACTTGTTGAATTGCCTGGAACATCTTGTTTGATTCTTCAACGAACTTGTAATTGCCGGAAGCTGAACAACGATCTGGATGCCATCTCTATGCCAAAAAGGACGCAAGCTTTATTCCACCACTCAAAGTGTGCAGTTATCCCGTCGAAGTGTCCAAGATAAATCTAATCTGCATGCCATTCACTTCCGATACGTTAAGAAAAAGGAAAACGAGTTCAAAAAATTTGATCTTTTTCATGTCTGGCCAAACCCCACAATTTCTTCATCGTTTTTCACGCAGCAAAATAAAACGATGCGAAAAACAGGTGAAAATTTGGGAAGTTTATCAGCGTGATTCCAGGAAGAACAGTTGAACGAATTGTTAGGGACACAGAGAAGAGGGCAGGACAAGGACAGCCATAGTAAGTTCTAACCATTGCCAGTTTCTTATAAGCATTCCTGAGCTCTGATGCTGTACATTCCTCGTCCAATCCCAGAACTTGATAAAAATCTTAGCTTTTGCTTCTGTCCTCTCCGTTAGCCATTTCTTAAATATTATTATTATTACTACTATTATTCCTGATAATCCATTCCCCTCAGACTCACAAAGCAAAACCAACCTCAAGAACACACACAACACAGAACATCAATCTCCAATAGATTGACATATTCAATAAGAGCCTTTAAAACAAGGCCAAAAAGAAACCAAACCCACTTCAAGTTATGCCCACAAACAACCTTGATCGATTTGCTGTCATCTTTTCGCCAACGAGAAGAAAGAGAGCAAGAAGGGCCTTTACAGCTTGGATCAACTGCACAATTTGATTTGCTGTCATCTTTTCGCCAACGAGAAGAAAGAGAGCAAGAAGGGCCTTTACAGCTTGGATCAACTGCACAATTTGAAAGGGTACACATAGGTATAAAATGTATATATTACTGTTATCCCCCACCGTTGACTTGTCAAAATCTTTTTCCTCAATTTATAAAAAAATAAAAAAAAATAAAAAAAAACAAGAAGAAAAGGTGCACCATGTTTTTTATTTATTGGTGAAATCACATAACTGGTCAGTCGAATCACATATCTTTTCGATTGCATGCACCAAACTTCCTTAGACTCAGGAGTGGCCCAAAATTGTGCATAGTTAAGGTTCTTAACCTAACCTAGAACAATGTATGGGTTTAATGCTGCAGTTTCTGAAATTTTCATAAGCTGTTTTATAATCTATACAAGTCACTGTGTTCTCAAGGCTTTGATCCAATCAAGTTCAACTCTGAAATCACCGGGTCCAGATCTGGCACCAGGGACGCCACCTTCTGCGTTAACTGACAGTGACATGCCAAGAACACGAGATGGATTCATTTCCAATTCTGCGTCTATAACGTTCCCTCTCCATGTTGGTAGATATCGAGCAAGGGGTACCTACAAGGTTCATGAACGTTAATATAAAACCTACACCCCTGGCCACAAGCATAATGCACAATGACTTCTTGATCGCAAATAAACAAAGGTTTGTAGTATGAAACATATCAAGAGAAGCAGATCATCAGAAATTACCTTCACAATGTACCAGTTGTCTTTGGGTACGGAAACAAAAGCCTGCCATGAGTTATCTTCCTGTTGTCCAGGAGAATTTACCCAGTTCTCTGTATAAATCTGCAATAAAGTGAGGTCAACATACGGTACGGAACTCACAGCAACCACTGCTTATATATATATATATATATATATATGAATAATATGGCAGAAAACTCACTGTTGATATGTAGCTCCTTCCATCACCCTTAAGCTTTAGAGCTATTGTATCATATGCATCCAAATCGATGAAGCCATCAAACTGCAGAAGAAATGATTTCTCTTATTGAAATTAACTGCAGAAGATACAATTTCTTGTTGCACTAATTAGCAGATGTAAATATGAAAAGAAGCAGATGGACATGCACAAAAGTACTTTACTATGGCCATACAGGGGCTAATTTCATGAAGGATTGGTGAGGAGGTATGACAGTCACTATTGCATCATTGCTAAGGTGGGAGAACTTTGAAGTATAGTAACAAAACAGAAATAGCCATAACAATAACAAGGAACTGCAAAGGACCCAATTATTTTAGAAGTTATTCCTATACTTGGTCTCGGCAGTTTGTGAAAGATGATTTCTTTTCCATGTGCTGCCCAAGCATTGGTAAATCAGATGCTAACTCGTTAAAAAAAATTCAGAATCAGTTAGTTAAAAAGAGTTAGTCCGAAAGTAGGAATATTTTCAACTAATTCCAGCAAAACTACACTTCCAATAACTAAGGATACTGGGCTACTAATTTAGCAAATATGCACTACATTAGACTTTGAAGCAAGTATGATTAATGAGCACATTAATAGTTGCACCAGAGGGAAAAAAGAAAAGAAGCAATATACTATAACTGTAATTTTTTTATGTCACATAGAGCCAAAGTAAATATTCCATGGCCTGTCGAATGCAGAAAAGACCAGTCACCTTCTTTGACCGCATTCCACAAAAACCACTCCGCCTTATATTCCACTTCGAACCCTCAGCTACATCTAGTGATAGATTCCCAGAAAAAACTCCTATCAGAAAAATCAGAAGTTGTCAGGAATTACAAGTACAAAAGATAAAAATTCTAACTAGAGATCCACTCCACTTCAAAAGCTAAAATTAGGTTCTTAAAAAACAAGAGTCCACATAGTTCCTATTTGCTGGCTAAAATTGATAGTCACAAGATTAAACCAAGAGAAAGTCTCAGTTCTTCCGCAAATAGTTACAAAAATATAACACAAATTTATATAACTGCATCAAAACTGATCTTACTACAATGCCAAGTCAAATGAAAAGCAAAATTCTCATGCCATAAACATTTATAGCCACAATAAGCAAAGTATGAGCAGAACAAACCTTTTGATCCATTTTCACCATCTGTGATCTCAAAAGAGGCCGAGGACAAACCTGATTAAACAAGTAAATAACCAAAATATTGAGTCCAAATAAACCAAGGCAGTGATTCCTAATCTGCACCTTGTGTGAATGGGAGAGGAAAGTCACACAATAGAAATATTAGAATGACAATATACATACCTCCATACTCGGAGTCTGAGTATAAATGCCACTTCTTCAACTCTTCTCTTGAATTGAAACTAAAAATGAGCCTCTCAGTTGGAGGCATCAAATCTTCAGCATTCCCAGTGAGAGCTGAGTTGGACATTAAACATGAGAAATCACGTAAGTAATGAAGTTGCAAACAGAATCTGCATACAAAAAACAGAAGCACAAAGCCAACCCAAAAACGTATCAAATGATGACAGAATTGAATGTTTAATACTGAAAGAAAGTTATAAAAAGGAAAAGGAGTAAACTTTATATGAGAAGAAGCATTGCTTCTCGCATGACCTCAGTACTCAATAAACTAGTATGTTGAGGTAATTAGAACCCTATCAGTATGAAGGACAGAAAGATTCAGTCCTATGAAAAGAGTTGGACAGAGGAGACCACAAGACAAAGTGTGTAGAACTATCAAACAGATTTCTCGAATCATTCTCAGGGAACTTTACAGTATAGCTTGCACTGCATCACAGTAAAATGCAGTTATTTGTCAAGAAATTGTTACATAAGTGCAGATAATTAGGTCTCCAAACAATCTAAAAGGCACACCCTTCTGCGTATGGAATGGAAATTTAAAGATGAGCATGAACAAGTAAACATAGTAGGACCTTTTTTGGTTGCATTCATAGAAGCTTGCCAAATTGCCCGAAGCTTTGACATCTCTGTTATACTTCAAAATTCTCAAACCAAGACCACTCAACGCAACAGTCTACGGGGTACAAATTCCAGAAAACACTATAAAACAAAAACAAAAGCAGCAGAAACCATTAACAGACGAAGGCCACTACGAAACCAGTAAGAAAAACGAAGAGAGACAATTCTGGACATATAATCAGCTGGAATAGAAACAATGCCCATTAAACAAATGGGTAGGCAAAATCTCAGTTTAAAAGACAAATTGGGAACATACTGACAACTCTTCATTTTACGAGGTTAGTCAGCCCAACAATGTGGCAAGTTCAATATATTGTTTTGTAAACAAATTGTAGTCTAGTGAACCCCATTTGGCATAGACAAGTGGGAATGGTAACTAGAACTCAGTAAATTCACTCAAATCTCCGAACTTTGAGTTCAATCTATGAAACGAGCGAGAACCCATTTGCAAGAATAGATATTGAAACCTAATTTTTGCCCCGATTAGTAACTGAAATATCAGAACTTTCGCCTTTGAGCAATCGAAAGCTTCAAACTTTTTGCATTTAGTTGATTGTTTGCGGGATAGAGAGAGACCCAGGGAGAGAGAAGGACGGAGGCCTTCCAATTCCGTCACCGTCAGTGCCGATGAAAGTAGAAGCAGAGGAGTGGGGGGGTCACCGTCGGAAGCACCGCCGCCGCCAGTGCATCAAGTTTGCAGGATGGGTCGAAGAAGGGGCCGGGATGATCGAAACGACGTCGCTCCCAGTTATATGAATAATTTCTCCTTTTTGGCTTTAATGCCCGTCATTCCTAGGCAGGGTGGCTAGTTTGTTTCCATTGCCTTCAGTGAAATGAATAGTGACAGCCGCTTTCTCTCTCTCTCTCTCTCTCTCTCTATATATATATATATAGTTATTATTGTTTATTTTCCAGCAAATTCTTGTGAGTCCTGAGTTAAGTCAGAGTCAAAATTAATTTTATATGAGCTGACAAAAGAGATAGAATTCAGACGATGTGCGCCCCTCGACTTGAAATACCACGATGCAAGTTAAATGATAAATATATTTTTATTTTGATTTTGGGGGGGGGGGGTTTGAAAATGAATAGAAGTCTCAATTAAGAGGAGTAAATGAAAGAGTAATTATCAGTAAGAGGCCTCCAGAACACTAGAGATTAAGGATGCTGGATTATCTCATTCTCAGTACACACTCCCAGGCTCTCAATTTCCCATCATCATAAGCGTCATCGTGACCTAAATTCATGATGAATACAAAATAACATGATTAGCCGGAGGCATATCATCAACCTTGTGGCCGTGGCACGTTGTCCGCGTATGTATCTCTACTTATTTTATGACACGGCATTCTTAAGATGATGCAGAATTCAACCAACGAAATATAATCTAAATTTCATTTACAGTTAGTTATTATAATCGTGAAATCTTTTTGTCTGCACAACAAATAATTTAAATTATATCTGTTTATAAATCTCGTGTTCTCCATCTTTTTTATTTACCGTATGATAAGATAATGAAAATGATGCTCTTAATACGTATAATTGAAGAGATGATATGACTATTAGCATGTACATATCACCATCAACCTTAATAATGCAAAGCAAAAATATCTATAATAAACATCTACTTGGGTTGGGGGACATAGAATTAGCCAAAGAGGAAGCAGAAGGACACGAATATGTCTTTAAGTCCTAATTAGGAGTCATTCACAATCACTAGGTGAATTGAATCAGTGATTATTAATATAGCTGTAGTTAGTTGGAAAATATGGGGGTGAGAGCTAGCAAGTTGAAGGAGAGGAGGAGGATGCAAATTGGATTTGGAGAAACACCACCACCACCACTACCACCCCCACCACCACCACTACCACCCCCACCACCACCATTGCCACCTAAAGGTTACGTTCCCATTAGCGTGGGATTCGACAACAATACCAGGCGATACATTGTTCATACAAAAGCCCTTGCGGATGCAGATTTCTTGGAGCTTCTTCGGAAATCGGCCGAGGAATATGGGTTTTGCAACCAAGGAGTCTTGAAGATCCCATATGAAGCTAAGGATTTTGAGGAGTGGATTTTGGGAAGGAATTATAAGAAGATAATAAAGGTCATTCGCTTAAAACCCTCCTAATTAATCTGTGGATTGATTGGTTCGTCAATATTGTCATTTCTAGTGTTTCATCGTCATCATCGTCATAAGCTTAGTCTTTATGCCGTTGTAAATACTAATGAACCTGGCAAATTTTAGGCATGGAAGACCTCTACTGTGTATATATAATATGTGCGATCCGCATGTATGCAGAATATATCTTTATCTAAGTTTTAAAATAAAGTTGAGTTTTTTCTTTCTGTAAATTTTTTAGGAAGGTGTCAGCAACGAAGTCCATGATGGGGTTTGGGCTGATGTTAATCTCAACAGCAGTAAGATTTTGTGGGGAAACAGAACATATAAGTGCGGTTTACTATCGCGACTCTTACTGTTGTTGCCGCAACTCCCAGTTAAAAACATGAAAAACTTCTAAACAAATTCATGTTATTATGTGCTTTCGCAAATCTGGACAAATAGCATTAAGTAGAACGCACACACACACTCTTTTTTCTTTTTTTCTTCTTTTCTGGGACAGTCAGTAAGAAGATGAAATTATAGAATAAGGAAAGGGCTATCTTTATTCTAACTAGTGGGGAAAAACAAGGGCCAAATCTTAATTAGCCCGGTACAATATGGGGCACTAAGAGGTGAAGTAGAAGTCAGCAAGCTCATGCGTGGAGCCCGACCCACCATGAAACTGAGAGGAGCCACCGGCAGCGTCGCTCTCAAGCATCCACAACAAGTGCTCGAACAACACCACCTCGCATGCAAGCACTGCTGCTTGACCAAGATCATCATCTCCATCCCCACCACTGCCACAGCTTCCACCGCCTGACGATGACGACCTATCGATCAGCTCTTGAAAGAGGGGATGGCGAACGACGTGGGAGGCCAAAAGATATCGCCGCCGTGACTTTCCCACGTAAACTTCGTAAACTTCCTTGTCACGATGATCGTGATTGTTGTCATCGTTGTCGTCATGACTATTAGCCATAGTGACAGTGGGGCTGTGTAATGGACGAGATAGCTTTGTGAAAGATGGCCATCTCTTGATTGCCGACTTGAGCTTATTATTTAACTTGCCTAGTTTTGCCATGTCCCTATATAGTTTGTAAGTGACGAGTTGCTGTTTATGAAAAAGAAGAAGAAGAAGAAGAAGAAGAAGAAGATGGGAAGGTTCCCTTCCAATAGAACTAATTAAGAAAAGATCGTGGAGGGAGAGAGAGAGAGAGGCACACGTAGATAGATTACATGGCCCATTGTTTGGTATGTTACCAGCAGGCTACCAGCTAAGTTAAGAGCATCTGGTAATCATGATGTTCATAAACAACTGGCTGCTTTGTTTGGGCTCGGTTCCTCAATTGATGATATGTCAATGTGCAATAATGTGTATACCCTGCTTTCATAACTACCCTACATCATGCATGCTTTCATTGTTATTATTATTATTATCATTTTTGTGAAATTCTAGCTACCACCACGGCACTACCTATAGTTACTACACGTATATATTGGTGAAGTCACCTATATTGAATCCAAACGAGACAGAAGGAGAAATAAGTTTGAGATTAGCGACATATATAAGCACTTTTATGTAAGCTTTAGCCTTAACATATATAAATGCAGTGGAGGGCATCCTACATGTGCTAACTTTAAAAACCATCATGATACATACGCGGCGCCTACTTTGCACCAAGCGATTGCTAATACCGACCGAGTGGTAGATCGGAATGATGTTTATCAATTCTACTAAAGAGCATTTTAAGAACTTTTAAGTGTCTCCATCACCCCCACCCCCAAAAATATAAAAAAATAAAAAAGAACACAGACAGAGAGAGAGAAGATTGAAATGTTGGGGAGGCGAATGAGTGTGGAGTTGGTATAGGGAGTTGTTATTGGTTCTTCTTCTTGTTTTTCCGAGTAAATATTAGCAGGAATACAGCTGTGATTGGGCAGAGGACAATGCCTTTCCACCTGTAACACCAACTTCTGTCGTTCAAAAAGACAGCCAGCAAGCCAACACACAAGACTAACAATGGGGAGTTGTACTAAGAGATGGTCTGTTCAAGTTGTGTAATTTGCCCTCACAAGAAAATTCTCAACTAAATCTGCCTGTCCACCAACACAGACTTGCATTCAACAAATGAAATCATCTACTGGTTGCTTAAAAACCAATATGATATAACTACATGAGATAATGAGGAGGGCTCCGCAGAGCAGACGGGGAAGTTCCACTTGCTTGAAGATGCCAATGTATCTGCCATCACGGCCAGATTAAAAAATGTAGTGCCGACTGTGATTGTTGAGAAGCATCCTCACCACCCAACTCCAAGATAGCAGAGGTGACCATCTCTTGAGTGGCAGGGATTGAGGGGGAATTTTAACTTCTTGGAAGACTGCCTAGATTTATGCATTTAGTTCACTGCTTCTTCAGTTTCTATCACGGTCCTAGTGCTGGTAATGCAGGTTTCACGTAGCATCAGTTTCCGAGGATAAAGAAACAATGTAGTGTAAAACTTTGCAGATTGCAACACAGGAGAATGATCAGGCTCAATTCCAACTGCCCCTAAAGCTACAACAAGCTCACTAGTTCACAATGATCTATTTCCCTGCTTTTATGGGATTTCTAGCATCACCACTAAGGTCTCTAAACAGCATTATGAACCAGATTTATATCTTTGCATAATCACTCCGAGGACAACTTTCTTTTCTTCTGTGATTTGGGTATTTTCTTCTTCGTAGACTTCTTCTTTGTGGGGCTGTCTTCCCTTAACAAATGCTCGTAATCTTCAATGCTTGCAAATGGAGATGCACCCTTCTTACCCTTGGACTGTCGTTTTCTTTTTCTTTTGTCACCTCCATCTTTATCCACCATATCCCCAGCTTCATCATCATCATCCTCCTCTGGCATCTCACCATTGCTGTTAACAATGGTACCAAAATCTTCACCTTCCACATCATCCAAGGAGACATCTACCTCCATATCACTGGCATTACCAATTAAATCCTCATCATCCTCATTGGCAACTTGGTCCAAATCATCATAGTCATATTCACCATCTGCTTCAAAAGAGAGATGAGCAGAGTCTAACATATTCTCAATCTCATCATTATCACTCTCATCTCCACCACCCACTTCATCGCCTTCACCTACATCAAACAACTCTTCGGCAGCCTGTTCTTCAGCCCCCTTCTTCTTCTTCTTTTTCTTCTTAGGCCTTGAGGTATTCATTTTATTGGTATAGAACCTGTGAAAAACGAGATCTTCAGGAGGCACATCCACTTCAGCCAATGACAGAATTTCTGGCCCAATCAAATGGTTGTTCATGTCGAGCTGAGTAAACATAAAGCAAGTTAGAAATCAAAAGATGCTTAGGGAGTCAGCACTGGCAATGCCTTAAACATCAAAGAACAAGATAAATTTAAAACTCATGTAGTAGCAAGTAAAAAAGAATTGAAGCTACAAAAGCAAGCACATGAAAAGATTATGTAAACCTTCTTTGCTGGTTCAATTTCAGAGCCACCATGCCACGTTGTTTGCTTTGGCTTCTTCTCCATGAACTTATCTAGAAAGGCAGTAAGAGAGAGGTCATTTAACGGGTTTCCATTATAAACAATATTAGTCCCAGATAGAAGTGTCCCAGCCATGGTTGCGACAGATGGGTGCACATGATTAGCAAGTACCATCAGCTCCCACCAGCTTGCACGATCTGCATTGCTGTTGATTTATACAGAAGAATTTAGCTATAGCCACATAAAAGGTTTAAACCAACAGCAAAAGAAAAGCAGTAAATATGGCACTTCCCAGAACATACATTACTTGGCGAACATAAGCAACCATTTCAAGGACACCATTCTAGTGTTAAAAGACATCATACCAAAAAGAGGGTTCTCGGTGCCGTGGATTATATCCCACAGGCAAGGAACAAGCTGTAGCAGATAGTTGAGTTTGGTTATTGTTACACACAGGCACTTGCTGAGATTCTTGATATTTGTTTGGACCATCTTGAATGTGGAACTCTTCTCCTTCATCTGATACATCGCCATCATCACTTGAGGCTGAAGTATCATCTCCATTTTCAGCTGCATCTCCATTTTCATCTTCATCTTTCAAAGAATCACTTTCAGTACCAGCCTTATCATCACTTTGGAAATGTTCAATATCATTTTCTTCTTTCTTAGATGCCACAAGAGGTTCATTATCAATTTGTTCCACTATATCTTCAAAATGTTCAAGATCTTCATCAATTGATTCACTCTGGAGAACCATATTCCTGAATAACGAGAGCAGGTTATAGATCACTCTATAGCCAAATCTCTAGTGATCAACAAATACTAATACATAGAATTACACATCTAAAATAAAGTCAGAATTACCATAGAAGGGGCCTTGCTTTGAGAACTTCAGAAAGGAGAAACAAGCATCCACATGCATACTGAGGTGGCTGCTGAAGAGCAACCTGCTTGAGAATCTAAAGGGTCATTTGATTGCCATGCAACTACAAGTCCTTAGAGTATCTAAATTGAAATGAAGTTTTCTCTTGAAAATCTAATAAACAGAAGGCATACTATAATGCATGAAGGAAATCATTAACCTGCAAAAGACGCTTTGCAAAGGCAGAAACACGCTTCAAGTTCACATCACCTTTCATAGCTCTCAACAGAAGACCAATAAACATTTCCGCCTAGAGCACGAATAATATGTGTACATGCAGTATAATAAGAATTCTTTCAATAAAAATAAAAGAAAACATTGTCCCTTAGCTGAAAGCATAAAAGAATCCTTGCCTTTGAGGAATTCATGGCAGCTGGAAGTAAAAGCTTTGAGTATAAGGCACGGTAATACCGGTCACTAACAATCTGATTTCTTGATGAGATTTTATCAAGAAGCATCAACGCCTGAATTCCGACATTGAAATTCTGAGAATGGACCTGAAAAATCACATTTAAAATTGAAATTGGAGTGAGACATAACACACATCAACAATAAGACATACTAAATATCAACACTGCAATATTAGCTTACCAGTTGGAAGAGCATAGGCATTTGGATCTCAATAATGCCATCAGCCTCAGAGCTTGAAACATAAGGAAATGCTCTATTAACACCCTGAGAACATCACAATCAAAAAGAAGCATATGCTAAAGTGTGAGGTCTAAAATGCACAAAACCTCTGCAGAATTAGAAAACTAAGAATGAAAATCATCATGATCTAGCTGAACATCTCCTCCACCCAACAACTTCCACACAAAACATGGAGAAAATTGATACTTACTGTTAAAAGAGCTGATAGAAGTCGTGAATCCAATTCGACATGAGATTCTGAATTTTCCACTTTGCCCTCCTTAGAAACAGGGGAAGAATTTCCACCCCTTGCTTTCCCACGTTTTTCCTTTTGGCCTTCGTCTGCATTGGTAATCAATACCTGAAATTTTGGTTCAAAATAAGACTTATTTCTAACATTTATCTACTCGGAAATATAATGCTGGGAATTTCAAGGCAATCTAGGCCACAGTAAACAGTACACACAAAAGAGTAATAATAGATAAATCCTCCAAGTAAGCCTTGAAAACTAAAAAATAAATTTGAGTGCACATTAAGCCAACTTTGTGCAAACACAAGACACTGAATGGAACCAAAAACGAAAAAAACGCAGTGTTGCATCACACCTTGAACAGTGCAAAGTATACATCTATCAAACGTTTTGCCACCCTCGGTCCATCTCCTTTATGAGTCAGACAAATTTGGCTCAAAAAGTTGACCTGCATATGGACAATGTTGGATTGTTGAGATTCTCAGATCAAACAGGTTCACAAGCAGCAGATGTATTTAAATGAAGAAAGAGTTTAAAAAACATATCTAACAAATTGTGGTCTATCGATGATCAGAAAACCTCAGCATCTCAAATAATGTAATTGTGTGCCTGCTTATGCTACAAGTGGATCTTTTTCAGTGATATCTATGTCAAAGAAAATGGGAAAATTGTGCAACACATACACGATTACATGGAAAAAGCATACAACTTTATTTTCACAGCAATTACAATGCAAGGCTTCATTAATGAATAGGTACTTGTTCCTTCTTTTTTATGTAATAATCTCAGGAACAGGAAATGGGTTCCCACATAGCAGGATGACTGAAAATCAAAGCGTATCCAATCCCTTCAAACACATTATCAATAGTCTAGAAAGGCATTGAGCATGGCACTTTTAAATTGGTGACATGGTGAAAGCAACCAATAAGACATGCCAATACAAGATTTCAGCCAAAAAATTTGATGTAAAGGACATGAAAAACTAAAGTTACGAGCATATGAAGAAATAAGCAAGAGAAGCTAGCCCGAAGGGACATACAGCATGATACTTTGATCGTAATGCCAGATGAGGCCGAAAGAGAAAAGAGTCTACTTCATCAATCACCACAGCCTACAACAAGAATTGGCCAAAAGAAATCATCTAATTAAGCATTTGGGGCAATACTCAACATAAATCATAGATTACAATTGTTAAGTTTAGAAATTGTACCTTCATATTTGGGTGCTCAGACAAAAGGTTTGATAAGTGAAAATCAGCATTGGATGCACTCTTATTTTGAGGATCACCTAGCTGTAAGCAATTGAAACAAAACTGCTTTGAAAGGTGGGAAGCTTCAAAAAGGGAGAATGGGAGAAAAGGCAACATTGTCTGAAGGTTGAAATTGAATGTGAACTCACTTTATTAACCAGTCCAGAGAGCAATCTGCGCTCCTGCTCTGATTTGCTCTTCAATAGTGCATACATGGTCTGAAAACACAACAGATAGATAAGTTTGCTCGCTAAAATTTTATCCCAACCTAACACCAGGTTTAATGAATAACTCAACACACACCAACAATTCATATTGAACTAAAGGCAAGCATTTGAACCACATTCTAGGTAACCATGTAATTTCAGAGTCATACAACATGCAAAATGTTATTCACTTCCACAGTGCAATTGCTCTGCATCATGCCTACAGTTTATTTAATCTCAACAATACTGGCAGAAATGGATTGGTAGATGAGCAACAACTAGAAGACTAGATAAAGAGACTAACCTTCAATGCCTTGTCCTTTAATATTGGTAGCATATCCCTTGATGCTTCCTCAAGTGCAAAAACAAATCGCTCATACCTGAGATAATAATGCATGTTCATGTTGCAATTAGTAAGGTAATCCGTTCAAGGATAGAACAAAAAAAAGCCACGTAAAAATCAACCTGTTGTAAAATAAAGCAAACATGATCACAGAAATCGAGTAATGAAACAATAAAACATACCATTAACAACCAATCAAAGAGTGCAGACAAGAGCATACCTCTGCTTTAGGCAGTCCTCCCAATACCAGAAAAGGAGAAGAGAGTAACCATCTCTGGCTTCTGGAAGATCATTTAAGGGGCATTGTGAAAGGGTCTTCAGCTTGCGGTCAGGTAACAAACTGGTTACATGGTTTAAAAAGCAATTTAGTATGCAGCTGCCTAGTAAATAACAAACCTGAAAAATAAATGACAGCCATTGACTTGGGCTAGTGAATTCAATGAATCCCAAACTCTGAGGGAGCAAGCTTCCATATTAAAGCTTGAAACCTCGCAACACGTTGCCCGTTATGCAGACATCAAGTTATGACACAAGGAAAAAGAAATACTGTGAGGCCTCTAAGTACTAACTACTGGAAAAGTATCTTTTTAGAACAATATACTTTATGCCAAAAGATATCAAGTGAGTGAGTGAGCGAGTAGAGCAACAGAAAGCAAGAGACAGAAAGGATAGAAAGACAGCTAAGAACCTCGATATGAAAAGTTCTTTCAATGCTTCAAATCCAGTCAGAGCATGGCGCTTTCCTACTTTAGAAGTTACCATGCCTGCAACAAATATTTGGCAATTAGAACAAAAATAGAACTGAGTAACAAGTATCCTATGGACAAAACAACACAAGACGGAAATATTCCAATCTATCATAGTGAAGAGGCAGCAAACAACTGAACATTCAGATTTTGATAAATCCAAGCGAGGTGATTCCCACTAAAAAGAAAACGCTAAGTACTCATATTCAAGCCCCTAATTCATACAAATTACAGCCCATTCAAACCAAAGTCATCAGAATCCAGAACCACAAGATAAACGGTGCGGGAAAAAAAAACAAAAGGCACAATAAATCAATAGACAGGCTCACCTAAAAGAGCATCCAGGGAACGCAAATTGGCAACGGGATTATCCCCAACAAGAAGAGAGAAAGCAGAGACCTTATCGGCAGCAGTACCAGACCTCTGAGTAGCAACCAACATCTTAATATCACCACTCTGTCCTCTGCTCTGTTCATAGTCTTGTGAATACTGCCACATAAGCCT
The DNA here is from genome assembly GCA_020883675.1 of Bruguiera gymnorhiza. NCBI lineage: Eukaryota > Viridiplantae > Streptophyta > Magnoliopsida > Malpighiales > Rhizophoraceae > Bruguiera > Bruguiera gymnorhiza. The sequence goes on along the minus strand of JAIRCJ010000036.1, from coordinate 681,299 downwards.
CTCCCCAAGCTCCCTCTTCTTATCCACCACACCCTTCCACTCCTCCACACCCATTTTCACCTCCAACTTGCTCTTCCCTTCACCGCCACCACCCAAGACCTTCTTCTCCAATTCCATTGCATCAACATGCCACACACCCAGTGCAGTGGCCTTCACTAAAGGCATCTTAGGCAGGCTGCCGTACTTATGAAATGTCCTATTAATACTGCTTCTCCTGCCACTATCGTCACCAAGCTGGGGTCTTGACTTCTTACCATTGCCTTTTCTCGAATCCCTTTGTGGGGTTCTGTTGAATTGTGTTGATTGGTTGTCTTTATCGGATTGGGTGTTGGGTCTCCCGTGCGTTTTGAGCGGTCGGTCGGGTTTCCGGAAATCAACATCATTGAAACCGGAGGAAGGCAGAGGAGAAGAGAGGCCGAGGGAGGATGCGAAGGAGGCTATCTCGGATTTTAATTGGTCCACGTCATCATTATTCTGCTTCTTGTCGCTGCCTCTCGGAGGATCTGGTGGCCTTGGCTTCGCCATTGTAGCTGCTGGTGTCGTCGTCGAGAGGTTTTCAGTTTGTTTGTTTGTTTGTTTGTTTGTTTGTTTAAGCGTGGGAATTTCGTTTCATTGGGTAGGGTTTTAGTTTTGGTTTTAGGTCTACCCTCTTGAGAACAATTCCTTAAAACGCTGTCGTCCAAGCTCATTTAGGACCTGTTTGTTTGTCTGGTCTTTTAAATTGGTTTAGGGTTTGGATCATTAAGACTTGGATTGGGCTGCACCCACCTAACATGACCTATAGTTGGACTCTTCTCATCCTCGACCTACCAGAGGACCGATCCTCAGGTGACCCCGACACAACTCACGCAAAGTTGGAACTAAGTACGACTGCTTGATGCTCTTACTGTTCGAGGTAGATTTCTCATTACTCTGCATGTCTGGATCCATCACTATCCAACATTGCTTTGTTAGGACACCGATTCTCCCATCCCTTTTGATTTGGATAATTGGTGTTCCTGATAATAACAAGGGGAAGCGGGCATTGTATATCGTTATGTTTTGCTGCAGAAGAGGGGAGGGGAGGGGAGGCGAGGCGAGGCGAGGCGAGACTTTCCAGTGTTTGGTCCCTAATTAACAATACAAAGAAACCCTTCTTTTTCGATCCATTAGAAAGGGTTTCCCCACAGACCCAGATCCGAGATGAAGGGAATATCACCCGACTTGCAGTGAGACCATATAACATGATGCCCTTCAAACACTCGAAAGGCACAAGCATATTCACAAGCTACTGCTGGAACGATGCATTTCCTTGTGGCGGTATAATACATGAAATGAACGTCCGTTTGCTCAAACTAAAAACAAAAAAAAAAAAAAAAAAAAAATCCACAAAAACTATCTTGTGAAAAATTGTCTAACTGAAGTTTAAAACTGAACTGCAAAACATCTATAGAGTTATTTACAGGGTTAAGACTCTGAATTCAAGCCTATGATGGAGCGACAAAACAATTTGAGTCTTAGATCTACCTATATACCACCCTCCCCCTTCCCCCCCAACACTTGCCCTAGAGTTACCCGCCCCTTCTTCTGTACTATGCGATCGAACAAGGGCTACAAGCCTTGATATAAATTTACCCTCAACTGGTTTCCAAAATTTTGCCCGAATTATTACCTCAATTTGACGGCTTTTCACCTTGTATTTTATTTTCTGTAAAGGCGATCCACCACATCCTTTGGACGGGGATCAAACAGAATATGGCTTCCAATAAATGCCAGTAATTACAAGAAAAGCTTCAATGGAACAGCATCTCCCCATGAGTTACCCAGTCCACAAAGCGCTTTGAAAATCTCCCCAGATCATCGGCAGCCATGAGTTCTGTCCCAATCTGATTTCTACCCTGAAAGTAAAACGGCAGCATGTCAAATCTCTGAAAGAATTAACACCTATGTTTGACTTATAAAAAGTGAAAACTTGATTACCAGTATAAATAAGATTTACCCCAATTCCTAAACTAAGACACAGGGTACAACCCAGTAAGCCAGCAACCTAAACAATCAGATCAAAGAAATATAAAGTTCTAGCACAAAAATCCTTTCCTGAAAACTTAGTTTTGTACATGGCTCTCAAGAAGAAAGGATAAGGCAGAAGAAGGGTAGGATGAAATGAAATGATGAACATAAAGGTTCTAAATAATAGTGAGGATTGACTTATTTCAGTTTCAAAATTGTGAAACCGTACTAGACTCAAAACCCACCTCTCAACCAGATGCAACAAAATATTTTTATGATTCCCCACTCCCAAATATAGATTTAATGGCATTTAACTATACTCAATTTCGGAACTGCAATGCTGCCAATCTATCAGAATTGATAGGTCTAAAAAGAGACAACATGCATGACCTGACATCATGCCAGTTGCAATATATTACATACTGACCTCCAAGCTGGATCCAGTGTCATTTGGAGACGTGATTGTTTCAGTTTTTAGGTCATTTACTAGATTCTCAGATGACAAATCAGCTGTAGACCTGCAGTCACTAAATCAATCAATAAGCTCAGCAAGTTATCTGCTGAGAAGATAGACTTAAAAGAACCAAACAGCCTACCTGTCAGATGGTTCTTCTTCACATGAATTACCAGCTGAAGATAGCCAATCTAAGTCAAGAAAATTAGAGCAATTCCATGCCTCTCCATGTTCATCATAGCACATCTGATTGTTCTCAACAGATGGTACATCTCCTGTATCTTTAAAAAGCTGCCTGGAAGGCATTAATGGGGTATACCTACAGAGAGGGAGAGAGGGAGAGAGGGGGAAATCAATCAACTGGGATACAAGCACAGGCACTTTACCAGAGTGCCTTAGATTACAAACTATACTTTAGTTCTTCAAATCTCAACACAAAATTTAATATGGCTTCATTTTACTATAATAATATTTCAAGTGGCAAATTTATGGATTAAGGGACTACTTGATTGGAGATAATTTTATGAATCTATTTTAAGAAGATGAAGATTATTTCTTCTGTAACTTCTGTTTGACCCAAAAAGAAATCAACTCAGAATAAATCTTAACTCATTGATGTCATTTGTAGGTTAGAATGCTCTGGCAATACAAAAGTTATATTACAGGCTGTTCTATAATTTGTAGGTTAGAATGTCATGAATTACCTCTCTCTGCGTGGAGCAAAATACAAAGGAGAAATTTAAACACAGGCGTCTTTGTCCAAGAACTGGAACAATATACTAAATACGAGACGAGATTTAAGTATACCTGGAGTATGACATGTCACTTTCACAAGTTGAGATGACTGGCGTAGAGTCTGAAAGAGCCGTATTTGCTCCCTCCCCTAACGAAGGATTAGTATGTTCAACGCCAGTTACTGCCTCGAGTGAGTCACCTTGACAAAGAAGATTGCCATCGGATAGTGATCTTTTGAAGATTGACCTTCAAATCATAGATATTGTCAGAGTTACTTGTGCAAACAGAACTCTAGCTTTGCAGTGTTACCAAAGAAAAAATATTTCACTTGTCAATGCACACAATGTTCTCATACAAGTGCCCTCAAACTTGCATGCAATTATTCTGACAAAAGCCTTCCATTGTCTCACAATAATCCAAGTCAGACTATGTATAACAATTGATATTCCCTACATAAAACGGTGAAGCATTTTATGTCTTCCACCACCCAAAAATTTTTGAAAAAAAATAACCTTTATTTATGGCAGACAACTAGCTTTGATCTAAAAATCTCTCTTATATGTATCGAAACCGGAACATAACTCAGACTAACTAATGGTTTCTATTCCCTAGGAAAAACTTCCTTACTGTTCATTTTCTTTCTTTTACCAAGCATACAACTGCTGTCCTTCATCAATCCTCACTCCTACTATACCTTTGACACTTTCAGTAGAATAAATTAGACAAAAGAAATATATCATATTAACTTAAAAAGTTTTTGTGACCACATCTTGCTGACATAGTGTCTCATGTAACTGATAGTTTCCATGTTTTAAGTGGACTGTGCTAAAAGAGAATGGATGGGTTATGAATATGGTGAGTAATAATTAGAAATATTGTGGCAATCACTAAATAAAAGTCAGTGAAAGTGTTAATATCCCCAACAAACACAAGCCACTACAGATACACAAAGCCAGTAATTAGAATGAACATGTACCTAGCTTTTTCATTTACTAGTTGAAGCCCACGACTCCCGCCACTGTATTGCTGATCCGAATTTAGTTCCCATAGAGCTGGCTTTCCTAGTTGTGGCTGAAAGTGTCCCAAGAACCTGCTCAAGTTTACACCAACCTTAGATTATATTAGTAACTTCTCCAATGACAACATAAATAGTTAGGACGGGATATAAAACCCCCTGAAACTTGCAGATCAGACCTTGTGACAGAGAAGAGCAGTGTCAATTTGACTTACACATTAATGGCATCTTGTTTCTCTGAGTCCACGTAGGCATTACTATAATAACGTTGTAAAGTTCTGAAGAATTCTTGGGAATGCGTCGCTGCTTTCCATTGACCTCTCTTCTCAGAAAATATCTATTTAACACCAACATTGTAGAAGCATAACATATAAGCAGACTAAATTTAAGTACAGAAGCATGAATGAAAAAGGAAGACAGTTGCCCAGGTTGATCACTACCCCAAGGATCACATAATTTGCCTCCACAAAGACGTTATATCCATCTATGTATTACATTGCTTCACCATATCATATTCATCTATATAAATTTCTTCATCCCCACCAAGAATATCACATGAGGACTCAATTGCAATTTATATTGCCTAGGACCAGGTAAAGAAGGCATTGAATTTATCCCTTTGAGACTACATCAGGAGGTTCTGTTGTTACCCCATGATTCCCAGAAGTAGGAATTATCAGAGAATGAAAAGCAAGCTCAAAACCAATTATTTTGAAACACTGAGCATGGAGAGCATAGAACTTCTAGCTTTTGCATTAGCAAACAAATAGTTTCAAACAAAAGGGCATCAACCCGTTAACCTCACAAAAACTGCTCAATCAACTGATTCTTTTTGTTTTCCATCACTACCAAACAGGTGACAGTATGTAGTACTTTGAATGAACTGACACTTAGATATCAAATTAAGCTTGCTATCTGCCCAATAAAGCATCTACGCACACCATGAAATATTTTTACAAATGCAGAAGCTTCATTTATGTGGTTAGCTATTTCCAAACCCCCTATAAATCGAACAATCTTGGGTAAAACACCCCTTTCATCATTCACAAATGCAAGGTCCAATGTGACAACTATCCCTGACCATCAAAACAAATATCCCTATTTGCAGTGATATCCATTACATCTTTAGATTGAAACTGCACCAAATCGACAATTATTACCTTGTTGTGTGCAGGAGAACCGCCATACTGCAATGCAAGTGTGTCACCCATTGACTCATAAATCTTCATCAAGTACTCAGCCAAAGGATTTTTCAGATCAATGTTTCGGGATTCAAGAAGCCCTAGTGCATCCAGCTGATGTCCAAGAGCCACCAATCCATAGGCATATTGGGCAACATTAGTGCGATCCAAGCAGTCTATGCAATTGGTCCTCAAAACTCCTTTTTGAAGCATTGGGGCCTTAAGGAACAGATTTCTATGAGAGCCAGAGTCTACACAAGCCATTTCTGAGTTCGAGGTCCTAGTATTTTCATTTTCAGCAGATGGATTTCCAAAGGAGCAATCACCATCAATCATCCTACATCATATTTGTATTGGCATAAATGTGATTAGCAAGCTCGACTTAATAAGAAACAAATATTACTTGGATGACAGTAATATAACCTCTAACATTTATAAAAGACAAGTATAATGTAAGAGGTCTCTATATTTGGTGAAAGTGATAGCTATGTCACAGCTTCAGTTGGTTGTTTTCCCAGTTGTCTGACTTTTGGCCGTGACATATATATCGTGTATGTTTTGCCTAAGAAAATCACACTGATTCATGTGGAAGAAAATAAGTGACTTCCATGATCTTATTCAAATTATCGTGCTTGATAGCCACATTTGCTACATTCACTTGCATCTTAACAGAGATGACAATTTAAAAAGAGTGAGAGTAGAGAGACAGAGAGAACACTGTTTCATGAGGGTGATCTTTTTGTTTTCTAACAACAGAGGTATCAACATATATTGCGTTAATAACAACAGAAATCTCATTATTTATTGTGCTAATAACAACATAAAATACTTGAAGTGTAGATCAAGAACAGATGGGTATCAGTCATATGATATATAAACATAACAAAACATGGAAAACCCTTAAGGATTTAAGTAAAAGAAAGCTGCAGTTCTGTCTGAGAATCTGAAAACAAAAAAATGATTCAGTAGCTGAAACATTGTCCTCAGACCATGTGAATGAAAGAAGAAGAAACTAATTGAAAGAGTTAAAACAGCATTTTCCAGCAACTTACTCAAAGTTGGGCTGTTTTGAAAACTCATTGGCCAAAGAATTTGGCGGAACTTGACAGTAGAAGATGCCAGTCAAATTAAGGGCATATGAAGCCACTCTACCTAGAAGTGCCAAAACATTGGTAGCTCTGTTGAAAAGCAAACAAATTATGTTGGTCTTAAACATTATTAAGAAAGTCAGAGGAAAAGGGGGATCGGGCTAGCACATACTTTCTAGAATGTCTTTGCAAATCCCAGTGAAGAAACCTCAGCCGATTCTCCTCAGATAAACCTTTATTGATAAACCTGATAGCATTTACAAACTCTGCACGAAGTATGGTTTCCCGTGGCTTCTTTTCATGTGTCTGCCAATATACAACATAAATGCCAAGGATAACAATAATAAGAACCATGAAAAAAATGAAAAAGTTTCCTTAGTAATAACAAATAATAAATGAACTTTGTTATTCTTATTACTAGGAGTCTTATTTTTTTTCATGATTGCTATTGTGGGTATTTTTGCCAAAATAAATATATATCATAAGGCACAATAAGCGTGAAAAATTAATAGGATTAATATATGGAAGCTGTGCCTTGTAGTAGCATCAACCTACCTTTATTAAATTCAAGATGATAATTGGATTTCCATATCGCTTTACAAGATTTTCAAAATGAAGTTTCGTTGCCTCATAATTTTGATTCTTCTTCGATACTGCAGATGAAAGAAGTTTTTAGTGCAATGGTGATAGTCGCCCCTAAAATAATGCAGCTTAGTTTAAAGAAGTCATACAGATAATATCAGGCCGCAGATTCAGTCGAGATGTCTCCTGTGACCAAAAAAGGGGGATTGAGCCCCGATTCTGCACAACAGAACTTATTTGCATGTGAAGGCCTTCAGGCACATCTTCAAAAACAATTTGTTCTGTCTCAACATCGTTAGCAACTCTGCCCTTCTCATTCACACCACGTTTCAAATACCTATTGAATGGACAAATGATTTGAGATCAGCAGCTTGCTTCGGAAAGGAGGATAATTTGCAAACTCAATCACACAATGTAGTTTCATTGGATTAAATAAGCAACCAGGCATATCTTTCAGAAGTTGAAAACTGTGGCATACCTTGTGCCTGCATAATGCCGTGAGCGTCTGGCGATGAGGGTAAGCTTCAAGTCCTTGCCAGATGCCGATAGTTTGACCTGGACACCAAGCATGAACTGCAGTCTTTAGATTGGAAACTTGAAATAGATATGCATGAAATTTGGATAAAAATTTCCAAAAGCAAGGATGATTCAGCAACACAAGGTGTATAGTGTCAACAATATTGATATTGCAAGTTGAAATCCAATTTTCCAGTTACAAAAGAGCATGGTCCTAGTTTGGTCATCCTTTATTTAGAAACACTTAGACAATAAACTCCTACTCCCAACCAGAAGAATAGATCACATTAAATTGTCATAAATAGCAGTAGTTGTGTTTAAGTATAAAATGCAAAAGAAAAGGAAAAACAAGGGAAGGTGAGAAGGAAGAACCAAGTTGTGACCCAAAAAGATTTCAAGACCAGAAAGTTAACTCCAACCATCAACCCCCCAAAACATGATAAAGAGAAGCAAAATTGTCATCCTGTTCCTAGTCTATTTAACCATCTTAAGATAAAAATGCACCTGTTTGAAGAAGCCATGTACTAATGCCACTGTCCAAAGAGTGTTCTTGAGGCTATTCCGGATTCCTTGAGTTAAGAATTCATTCCAAACAAACATGGTTTCATAGTGGCTCTGCCCTGAACCACTATTACACAGATTCTTCTGAAGACTATGCATGATATTGTACGAGTAGCTGAAAAAGAAGTCCTTTGTAAGATCCACCATGCATAGCAGCTTCTTGTATCTACCCCACCATAAAGAAGAATAAAAGGCAAGACAAATTAGTGAATGTTCAATATAAAGGCATCACGTGGATTACATATTAATTAATCAACAGTTGCCCCAATAAAAAAAAAAAACAAAGACAAAGAAAGGAACCAAAAACTGAGAGTGAATTTTCCCCCACAAACCCTGATGATACCTTGTCTCATTCAAGATGTTATATAAACATCAACAACGGCAATGAAGCTTGCCCCTGTACACTTGTGAGAAAACAAATGGCAGTAGCCACAACACAACATAATCAACTAAAAAGAATGCAACAGTGACATTCAACATTATATAACTTGGAAGAAGATGTTCCAGCTCCATATCAAGGAAAAAGAAAAATGAGAGAAGAAAAAAAGAAAAAGAAAAGTGCACTACAGAAGGATTTGAATAAGTTAAGCCCTCAATATTAGTAACACTGAAGGGTGTATTGACAAAAAATAGTAGAGAGTTTACCTCCACCGTGTAGACCTTGTCTACTTCTATTAGACAATGCCCATACCAGATTATTTGGCACAAACATTTAATTGAAAGACAGATAAAACAATCCTTAGTATGGCAAATCCTCATCTAAGTACAATGGACAGAGAAATGTTGATAGACAATCTCACAGCCTCTCTAGAAGTACCAAGTACATATTACATTTACATGCAAAGTGAACAAAAGACCTGTTCTCGCTCTTAGAATTATTCATACTGGACCGCACAGAGGAATGCGGAATGGTAATCATCTCGCTCTTTGTAATGGAATATACTGTATGGCCACAAATAGCCCCCATCTTCCTTCTTTTCGTTATCAGCAGCATGTAATAAGGTCCCAAAAACTTAATGAACCCTGAGTTCAGGAAGAAAAAAAATCACTTTCACATTAACAAAGAAATAGGTGCAAAATATTAGGAAAAAGGAATCACAGAAAGTACGCACCAACTATTCCATAGCAAGTGGTAACAAATCTAAGTCCACCCGTTGATCTATTGCCTTCGTTCATTCGCCTTAGCAGGTCATTGCATTCCCTTTCTGAGTATATTGCACTATCTTCAAGAATATTAAGTTCGGTTGGCTCTAGTCGGTCAATTTTCAACACCCTCCAAATGGATCTATATTTGTCCCTTCCTATCATGTAAAAATTCTGGAAATATAAATAGCAAAGAATTTTAGATTACAAAACCCCGATGTAGATCGCAAGATAATAATTACCGGTTGTTGGTTTCAAAAGAGAAAGAAAACAAAACATAAGGAATATGGAATCAAATTTAGAAACATATTTATCATTATTTAAATGTAAAACATAAGAAACAAGGAGAGGAAAGAATTTGAAAAGATCATCCAAGCAAAATTGCATATCTTCAGACAGTGCAAAGTGCACCATTTAATATAGAATTTCCAATGAGAAAGCGAAGGTGAGCAGATTTGTCACATAAAATAGAGAAATTGAGTGCCTGTGCGTGAGACTCTGTGGGTGAACGCATGCCAAATCTGTGTCCGTGCAGAGACTCTGTATGAACACGCACACCGTATACACGTGTGAATAGTAATTTGGAAGATTTGCTGATGAAAGTAAGAGATAGGATGGATCATTCAGTTAAATGCAGATCAATAAACAATTGATTGCGGATGACAGGAACTCGCACACAATAACATGTGGAACATTTCACAAAAGCAGCCCATGGAAAATGATTGCACGCACATATATTTGCATTAGCATACGTACTGCAGCACCAAATATTTTGCATTAAGAAGAAGCCTTAGTCAACAAATAGATAAATGAAGCAACCAATATAAAAGAAAAGAAAGCAGCTCATTGATTGACCAAAAATACAAACATAATCCCTTTGAAAGGAAGTAGAACGTGATTTAACAAGCATAAAAACACATGAAAAACGAATAGTTTAAAAAAAAAAAAAAAAGGAATAAAAGAGTGGGAAAATCCATACTAATCCAAGTAACTCAACAATGGAGCGATCTCACATGAATCTGTATTAATTATTTTACGTCATCGAACATCTACAAACGGAAACTAACTGAGCAAAAAAATTTCCTTGTAATGCATAATTTCGAAACAGGTCTGTCAAATCAAACACAAACTGTAAAAACGAAAAAAAAAAACAGAAAAGAAAAAAAGAAGTATGCAATGCAACTCAACATAACTTGAAGATAATTTCAAACAAACAATCAATCAATCAATCAATCAATACACTCATTACTCCAGCAATCAAACAACAAGTGAAACTCAAAAAGAAACATTCGCATACGTTACGAACACTAAATAAAAATACATCCCCCGGCCCACCGCCCGCCCGCCCCCCCCGCGCAAAAATAATAAGAAGAAGAAGAAGAAGAAAAACAGAAGGGAGGAAAAAAGAAAGAAGAGAAAACTGAGAGCATATAAAATAGGCACGTATGTTTGTATTACCGATCGAGTCTCGTAGAGTCTGAATTTCTGCAAGTAGAAAGGGGAGGTATGGTCGAGAAGTCGGCCGATCCGATTCGCCCGTTCCACCTCCATCTCCCTGAGCATCAATACAAACTCGGATCCAACTCCTCCCGAGACGAGACGAGACGAGACAAGCCTAGCCTCCTCGCCCGGGGGTCAAACTCTCTGCAGCCACACGAACAACAAAACCACCACAACCACCACCAGCCCCTCCTCCGGCTCTCTCTATCTATAAGCACACATAATACACAAAATTTCTGTACAACAATCTAGTTTGAATATTTATTTTCATTATCTGCTCAAGCTGGACTTAAATGTATCATCATCATTTACACCGCAAAAACAAATAAACACAATCTTACAAAATTAATTAAATATCTTTCAAAAAATTTAAAAAAAAAAAAATCAAGAAGAAGATAGGAGAGAGAAGGAGAAAGAAGCTAACGAGGAGAAGAAGACTAAGAAACTGAGACTTTCGAGATAAGCGTATGGAAACGCTGCCGTTTCGAGGAGTAGATCAGGGAGAGAGCGAGAGAGAGAGAGAGAACGAGAGACGAGAGAGACCACAGCTCCTCTCAGATCCTGACCACAAAGACAAGAGGATGAGGAGGTGCGAGGAAAATAAGATTAAAAACCAAACCAAACCCAAAAAAAAAAACAAAAAAACAAAAAAACAAAACAAAACAAAAACACGGAGAGAGAGAGAGAGAAAGAGAATGATGAGAGAAAACAGGACTTTGAATTTCTTTTTTCTATAGATTTGGAAAAAAGAAAAAGAAAAAAGAAAAAAGAAAAGAATGCTATGATTGTGGGATTCTCTCCCTCGCGAAATTCTCGCCTCCATTCTTCTCTCTCCGCCTAATTATTCTTTTTTTTTTTCTTTTAAGGAAAAAAAATTAAATAACAACTCTTAACAAAATAATGTGAATTAATTGCCTTAATTTTCACAAATAATTTAAATTACATAATTATAAAAAAAAATTGTATTATTTTTTAATTAATTAATGTCTGCTGATATGCAGATCATTTTTTTTTATCAGTTCTTATTTATTTTCTTTGTGTTTGTGTCTTTGGTCAAACCGCCTAATAAATGTTTCATTTATTCCATGTTCACATTTAATGCAATATAGGCAAACGAAATTAAATTAAATAAATATAAATAATATATATATATATATAAGAAAATGTTTATATTTAAATTAATTTATTTATAAAATTAGATAAAATATAATTAATTTTTTCTTTTTTTGTTATATAAGTATTATTACTTTTTTTTTTATTTTTTTTTGTTGTCCGCCGTAGGGTACTAAAGGGGGAATAATTGATTACTTTCGACAGGGAAACTCAGTTTTTAGATTGGGAAAGCAAGCAAAATGACAGGATGAGCTCACGGCGAGCAAGAATATACCAACTAATATGCTCTACTGGCGTGCTTATCCTTTCCCAAATTATCCACTTTCTCGGCTAACCTTTATAAAATTATTATACCGACCTGGATTCTAATCTGTATTATTATACCGTGTCTAACAGTTCTTCTCACTTGACCGTGGTGCATTCATGCTTCTTCATAAACTGAAATAAAGCGGTTCAAAAAAACCACCCAATTGCTTACTTGTAATCAAGCACTTCAACGATAACTTTGACTGCATTTACAGTCAACTTTTTCTTATGTGTCGCGCTGTGTCGTAAGCCATTCGCCTTAATTACTCGACTCGCAACACATTTAATACCCGAAGCTTCCCCCAGTACCGCATTTATTGTCTTTTTGATTGTTTTTCCTTTCCATATATTTTCTAGCAGTCACTATTTACAACGAACTTTCCTAGTTGGATCAAACAGGCCTTTATTAAGAGGGACAACAGGTCTTTCTTGTATACCCACCTCAAATAATGTACCAAAAAAAAAAAAAGCCCCTTTCTTGTGAAGGTTTTTGCTCTTGATTTAGTAGAGTGGGTTGGTGGGTAAACAGACGAATGACCTCATCCGTGTAAATTAATTGTGTCTGATATTGAACCTGTGGCTCGCGCTTCGCCATTACACAGCTTGATTTTACATTACATAAACGGGCAATTTAAAACTCTTGTTTCGATTTTTAACTAATACATAAAAATTACTAAATGTTGATAATTAAATTGTAAACTATATAACTAGAGTATAGTAAATTTTTTATATCTATGTATATGAAACTCTTATTATTATTATTATCCATGTTGCTATGGGAGTGATTAGTTATCACTTTGTTACTTCAATAACAAGGACTAAAGACTTGAAAGAAAAATGAATAAATTTGATGATTAATATTCATTAGTAAAAATATCATATATTTTTTTCATAATTACTTCAGCTATCGGATTTGACCCCCCAAAACAAGCATTCATATTTTGAGACTCGATACTTGACAGTCAGGCATTAGTAAAACAAGCATTTACTGTGTGTTTGATTGATTGCCCACAACGGAAACTAAGGAAAAAGGAACCAAAAAAAAAAAAAACGAGAGGAAGAAAAAACTAAAACAATGATTGAAAAAAAAACAAAATCGACTATTTTTAATTATTATTATGAAATCCCACTTGGACAACGGAGCAGAAATAAAGGTTCTGGTTAGTGGATAACTCCATTGAAAAAAAAAAACAAAAAAAAAGAAGAAAATTGTGGACACCCCATCATTTTCTTTTCTATCCTTTCATTGAGCAGGCTAGAATTTGACAGTTAAGTGGGGACAGTTACGTACATAAAACCAGGTTTATTATATTTTCAAGGTCTTGCTTCGTATACAGTGACAAAAGTTTTTTCGGAAAATGCAAAAAGAAGTACCGAATCAGCCGCAGCCGCATCGGTCAGCCGTTGCCGTGCCACACTCGTATACGTTTCTGAATATATTGTGATCGATTAACGCTTGCTATTTATTTGTCTTGCATTTTAATTATATTTATTTATCATCAAAGAGATCATGGTCCTCGTCCTTCCACTAAGTGAAAATTCTTATATATATTATGAATATATATGGGAAATTTATACATATATATATATATATATATATATATATGAAAGGATATGGTATCATAATTTTTCAAGATTTTAATATACTTCGACTCAAAAGTTACATTGTTTCATGAATCTTAAAAGTAAAATTACATATTAAAATATAAAACCCTCTTACCCACTCAAATTCTTCCCACAAAAAATATGAGTAAGAATATAATGTTTCGAATGAGTTATATTTCAAATATGAATAAATTAAATATAATTTAACTCTTACATCTCATATTAAATAAAAAAAATTTAAATTATATAAATATAAATATTATATATTCTAATAAATTATTTTTTAAAAAAATAATAACCCGTAACAACAAACTTACAACAATTTATTATTAATAAAAGAATATAAATATAATGTATATTGAATTTATAATCCTTTAATTATATATGTTAGTAAAAAAATCATTTAATTGAAAAGATTAAGTTAGACCAAGATTAAAAGATAAATTAAAATTTAAAATTGAAAAATATTTAAGTTAGAATAGTATGGGAGACTAATTTGGTTTATAATATAATTTTTAAAGTTCAATTGTCAAATTTCGTCCTCTCTTCTTATTAGTACAACGAGAAGACAAAGATATAATATATATATATATACACAGAGAGAGAGAGAGAGAGGGGGGGGGATGAGGTGGTTCAAGTGCACTGTAAAAGAGTGAAAGGTGGGATTCGGCCTAGCTGGTTTTGGACGCAAAATGTGGCGGACAAAGGCGGCTGCGGAGCAAGTAGGAGTGGGAAGAGAGAAGCATGACAAAAAACATATAGTCTTGTGAAACGCCCGACTGACAAAGTTACGTGAAAACTGTCCTGCGGGCGGACTGGTTGGCAAAAAGGTTTTTACAAAAGTGGGCCGGGAGATGGGGACAAGCCAAAACGTTTGGTTAACAACCCCAATGATAAAAAATTAAAAAAAAAAAACAAAGATAAAAACAATTATTTGCTCAACACAAGTTTCACGTGCCACTGCAGGAGGCGTTACGTTCCGGCCTGTGATAGAGTGTCAGTGTCATTAACTGGGCAAACACGCACTGACATAATCGTCCATAATTTGATCGCCCATTGATTTTGTTTCCTGACAATGTCATAGACACTGTTCAAAAAGTGGATATCTATATATATATATATATATATATATATATTTGTTTATTTATTTATTTTTTAATTACGATTATTTTCTGGGTTGCGTTTTTCCTTCTGGCATATTTTATTTTGAATTTATTATTTTTTTTTGTCGTGTACCTGTGACGTGTCGGTAAGGGGAATCCTCTGTTCTGCTCCCAGTTCATACCGTGGCCTTTTTGCTGTGTGGTTGGTTGGATAGGACAGAAAAGTGGGCGGGCAAAAGACTTTATTGGTGGCACCTAGCAACTCACAGGTCCTTGGCGAAAGCTGGCAGATGATGGCGTGGCAATAAATAATAATAATATGTGGACGTTTCGTTCATTAATTAATTAATTTATTTATTTATTTTTATTTTTATCTTCTTGTCCGACCCACGAGAATTGGAACAAGACTTTTTGAGGTCGGAGGTCCATCCCCCCCCCTCCCAATCGCAGATGGAGTCTGACGTGGTGCAATGCAATGGGTAGACTATCCGGCGGTTCCTTCCGACGGCCAATCACGCCGCGTGTCTTGTCTCGAACGAGTGAAAACCAAAGAACAATTTACTATCGAACCGACGATTCCAGAGAGCTCGTGGGGCCCGCAGAATCCTGCTCCAAGTTTAGAGGGCTTTGTTTTTTTTTTTTTGTCTTTTTTTTAATTATTATTTACTTGGAAACAAAGAAGATTATCTCGAAAAACGATATTAGAAGGGTTTGTTTCTAATTGGCATTTTTCACGTGGGGGGGGGGGATGGGTTGAAATTTACGAGTTAAGGGGGAGAGAGAGAGAGAGAGAGGTCAAGAATCAATTGCTAACCGCGTGGCAAAAACAAAAAAGAGAAAAAGGGAAAATGAAGATGTTGTCAAATAAAGCCTTCTTCTAATGATTCTAAATCATTTGATGATTTTTGTGGGAGGGTGGTGTGGAGTGGTGTTAGCCCATTCCTTCGGTCCTTTTTAGGATTCTTCACGTCACCGTCCCCTTTTCATTAATTGTGCCAAAGAAAAAGAATATCGTCGGACTCCGTGGTGCAGCCTCTTTTCATTTTTTTTTTTTTTGGGGGGGGGGGATCAATGCTCCCACTTCATTGACTTTGACCTTTAGCTTTTCTGGTTTGGTTTGGCTTGGAAGGATAAGCAAAAAAAAAAAAAAAAAAAGTGTCCAAGTTAGAGTTAATTAATTAGTAACTTGCAGTTTAGAGATTTCCGAAAGTTTCAAATTAAACTAAAATTATTCTTAGTCTCGGAATCAAATGAATCCTCCATAAATTGCGATATTCATGATGTGCACAGTACCCATTTTGTCTTTGTATTATCCATAAATTGCACGGACATTAATTCTTTCTCCGTTTTCACGTGCAAAAGCAACGAAACATTTGTCATTTCATGTGGGAATTTTTGCAACCTCCGTCCAGCCCTTTATCGTTGAGGAGGAGGAGGAGGAGGGAATTATTTGTGTTGTTCTCATTCATCAAACACCTTTCTCGTTGTGTACATTCCCACTTTGCTCTCGACTTGTTCGTGGTTCACAACCCCCGCCTTTTATTATTATTTATTGATTTATTTATTTTTGTCGATTGTGGTTCACAACTTCACGCGTTATAACATAAATTCTGTCTATAGGAAATGCATCCCGTACAGTTTTAATTGACATATAAAAAGTTAGGGTCAAATAAACCTTCTTTCAAAATAAAAATAAAAATAATAATAATAATAAAAAAAGAATAGGACTTCCTTCTACAACTCGGAGAAATTGGTCCTCCTGATTAAATTCTTAATTATCATACGGAACGCATATTGTGCTCGCTCACACGTTTATTGTCAATCCGATGACTTTGCTTTCACGCCCAAGTTTCGCGGCGGACTTTACATGACATCTTTCCCTTTCATACATGACATCAATCATTTGAGCTTCAAAGTCTTCGACACTCCTCTACTACCGCAACTACTACTGCTGCTGCTGCGCTATTATGAGTTTGACCTTTTCAATTGCCGCTGCGCACGCACTAGCCCTGTGGGTGGCGCCGATTGACCAATTTTAACCATTGCACAGTAACTTAATAGCAATGGATTCATTTCTGAAATTAAACGTCTCAAATTTGAATTTGCCTTCTATTTCTATTATTATTATTATTATTATTATTATTATTATTTTTTTTTTTTAAAATCTGGTTAGATTGGGAAAGAGAAAATTATCTGTAAGTAAAATTTAAAGTTCAAACCCCTTCGGTATTATAATTGGCTTAAAAACCAACCCTCAGCGCATGACAGCACAGCATTCATTCCTGGGTTTGCCCTCACGACACGAATCACAATTCAAAAAGAATGCAGATCATGCAAGTTCGGGATCTTAGCCACAGTCACGCCTAATTAATTATTCATCATCGGCTGGATTTCAATATGGGCCCAGCTGTTCAAAAGCCCATACGTTCCGGCCCATACAATCATTGTGATTCTCTCTCTCTCCCTCTCTCTCTCTCTCTCCCACACAAACACACGCCAGACGCATCCTTCCTTAAATCAGCTCTCTCGAGCCGGCAGCGGCGCGCCACTCGGTCGTCTTCTATTCTCGGCCGTCGGTGGTGGACCTCTGCTATCTCCTGACACTCGACCCTCTTTTTAGTTTTAAACAAGCTCGGTTAGACAGTTCCTAGCTTTTTAATACGTTGGAACAATAAAGACAAAAGAGGGGGTTGTTAAAATTTTGTAAATTTTTATTAAAATAATATTATTTAATTTTAATATATTGTTTTATATAAAGTTAAAATTTATTATACAGATATATATATTAATTATATCAATAATATGTATGAATATTTTTTTAATATGATTTTATACATATTTTTAATATAATATTATTTAATTTTAATATATATATTTTTATAAAATTTAGATTTATTTTACAAACATATTTCAATTATATATATATATATATATATATATATATATATATATATATATAATTTTTTCTAATACTTTTTTCTTATTTTATACTTTTTTTATATAAATAGGTGTAATTTTTTATAATTTAATGTATACATAAATTATTTTCCTGTTCTTATTCTTTTATAACTTTTGATATAGTTTTATTTTTATATGGTGCTAGAGTCTAGTTTTACTCTTGTAATTGAAGAGAAGAAGTCTTTTTTTTTTTTTTTAAGAGATTGAAATAGTATGTTATCATATTTTATTTATTACATTATTCATTTTTTAGTTTTATCATCGATTTATAATTTTATGAATCTATTTTTATTATTATTATTAATTTCTTTTTACCATCTGATTTAATTATTATTAGACCAATTCTAGAGCAAATCAAATTGATTTCTAAGATTTGTTTTAGTATGTTTTATATCCAATTCAATATATTTTTTTTATCATTATTTGACATCATACTTATTACTAATATGAAAAAAATATAAAGTTTTCATGACTATAAGTATTATTCTAGAGGAGATAAATTATATTCTTTAGTCCCAAGATATGTATAATTTTCTTATAGGGTATAAACTTTGGTGTCATATTAGTGGCCATATTCAAAAAACCAACTATAGTAAAAGAAGAATCATTTAAAAAATCAATTGAATGGATTTATAAGTGGTAGAGCAATAATCATAAGATTTTTATGTGGTTTTACAATACATGTGTTTTAATTATCAAGTTTTAGTTTGGTTGACTTGACATAAAGGAGGTATGGGATATATTAGTTTCACGATACTTTGTATATGATGTTGCATATCAGTATTAGTTATTTGGTGATCTTTATCATTTGCAACAATAATTGGATTAGTCTATTAATATCTTTCTTTCTCAAATGCATCTTATATAAGACCAATTGACACTTTTTGAATATGCGTGAGATTATCCTTATGATATTATTAAGTTCTCACAGTATAGAATGAGGATTATGCATATTTTTATAACTCTCAATGAAAATTATAAATTTGTATGAGTCTTTTTACTTCATTACAATTTATTATAATCATTGTAAAGTGTGGTTATTAAACTCTCAATGATAATTATAAACTTGTGTAAGCCTTTTGACTTCATTATGGTTTATTGCAATCATTGGAAAGTGCGGTTATTGAATTACTTTTAAAAGAAACTTGTTTTGCCACCTTGAGGGCTTATCGCCTCCTAGCACCGTTAATACTACTTACTCACCTTTTCTCCTCTTGTGTAACATAAGGTAAATTGTTGATACTATTATAAATCAAACCATCATATTTCAAAATATCGTAAATTACAAGCCAAGCAACAATCTAACCCCAACAAACACAGTTAAAACATGTGATTTCTTACGCATTAGTTATTCATACTGTTGATAATTTCAAATGCATATTATTTATATTAGTCATATTTATACTTCTAACTTTATCATATTTGATACCTTTTTAGTTTTTAACTTTACTTTAAATTTTATTTTTGTGGGTCAATTATGTAATCTTGGTCTTAACTTACACTTCTTTTTTTATTGGTTGTTATGTACAAGATCCACAAATGGGCCAGATACTTGGCTTAATTATAAAGTTAGATATTTGTTTGAACTTATCTTATTGAAAATTTTTAATTAGTCACCTACTCATTTTGTTGCATCAATTTTAGCTACACTTTGGTATTATTGTCTTGTCCATATTTCTCACTCTAAATTAAATCTTTTAATTTCTAGTGGTCTTTTAGGTTTTGTTAAAGATATTAAGATTAATTGTATTTCATGTTAACTTGCCAAATATCATGCTTTACATTTTAATAAGAGTGATTTTATTTCCTTTACACCCTTTGAATTAGTTTATTCTAACATCTGAAAACTCTTTCCTATTGATATTATAGGTGAATCATAATATTTTATGATATTTATAGATGATTACTTACATTATATGTGACTATATCTTATAAAAAATCGTTTAGAGTTATTTGATATTTATTTTCAATTTGCTGTTATGATTAAAATTCAATTTTCTCAAATGATAAAATTATTTCATATTAATAATGCTATGGAAAAAAAATTCAAAATATTTATAATTTTTTCACTAGACTAGTATTATTCTTCAATACTTATGTCTTAATATCTCATAATAAAATAAATGGGTTAAACGAAAATGTTGCCACATTCTAAATACAATTTAAACCCTTCTTATTTTTGCCTATAATCCATAACATTAATAAGGAAAAACTACTCTTACTATTGTGTACATCATTAATCATATTTAATCTGATGTCATCAAAAATATATCTCCTTTTGAGTGACTTTATGAGGCATCACCTACATATTAATCTTTTTAAGTTTGTGGTTGTACTTACATTGTTCTTTGGTAACCCTATGAATGAACCAAGTTAGACCTACATACATACTTATGTTACTTTTTTGGTTATGGAATTAAACATAAAGTTTATTAGTGTAGGGATCTCGCATCTATGAGTTTTTTGTCATGTTATTTTTTAGAAACATAAGATATTTTATTCCTTTTCTTCCTTTTAGTTAAATAATTCCTCAGATGTTAAATTAATGTTAGATACTGTGAATTTTAAAGTTACCTTACAATCTCTCTCTATAGATCCTTTTACTTCTAACTTAGATACAAGTTTAATAGGAATACCATTAGTTAATCTTGAAATATCTTCCTTATTTGTGGATTTAGTGTCTCTTTGTAAGTCTCCTTTTGAACCTTTGCTTGTGCATAATTCTTCCCAAATAAGTAAGCTAACTTTTCATTTTTTAGATTTTGTTATTTACTCAACTATTACTTCCTTATACAAACCTCAAATTTATTAAGAAACTAATACTAACCATTTTTTATGGAGACTAATGGTAGAAAAATTGTAGGACTTATCAAAAACTCACATTTAAGATTTGGTTGAGTTTTCTCATACTAAAATTATCACTGAGTGTAAGTGCTATAAGATTAAAATAAGATTAGATGAATTTATTAAGTGGTACGAAACTTAATTGGTAGTTAAAGGTTTTACTTAAGAGTATAAGACTGACTATGAGAAGACTTGCTTTTGTGGCTCGAATCACTTTAGTCAGGAGTTTACAGATAATTGCTACAATTTGACATTAAAAGTTATTTCAAATGATAGTTAAAGAATGTATTTTTTAATAATGATCTCTTGAAGAGGTTTACATATACCCTATACTTAGATATGGCCACCCATTTAATAGATTCTATTGTCTCTATTAAGAACTCTATGACCTTAAATAGGCACTCCAGGCATGGTTTACCAAATTTAGTATTATTTTCTAACAATTTGATTTTTTTTCTTCAAACTCTTATAATATTGCCTTGTTTATGACATGATTATCTTAAAAGATGATTCATAAAATATTAATAATCTTAAGAAATATCTCAGTCAATAGTTTGAGATAAAAAGATCTTGATTTACTCAATTATTTTATTAAAAAAAAGTTTCTTCTAATGCTACTGAAACTATTTATCTAAAACCAAGTATGTATCAGATTAGCTCACTTAAGCATGTATCAGTGATAAAAAAAAAATTGTTTTACTGCCCTTAACTATAATGTCAAAATATCCCTTATTAATTGCACACCATTGAAGAATTGTATTCTTTATCAACTAGTTCAAAATTTAGTATATCTTGCTATTATTTGACTAGACATTACTTATATTATACATATGGTTAGTTAGTTTATGACCGCTCTTTGATCTACTCACTTTGTTGTTGTTCTTCATTTTCTTTGCTATGTCGAGGGAATTATGTTTTATAGGCTTCATTTTTTCACTCAATCATCACTTAAGTTGCAAGCCTTTTCTAGGGTTGATTAGACATTAGATCTTACAAACAAACATTCTATAATAGGATATAATTTCTCTTTAAGAACTTTACTCATTTGTTAACATAGTAAGAAACAAAGACTTATGACTCAATTTAGTACTAAAACTGAATATCAAGTTTTTGCAGACACATCTGAATTGTTATAACTCTAATGACTCCTGCAAGATATAAGTATTAAATACTTTATTACACATATTTATTATGTCAACTATAATACCATTCAAATTACTCATAATGATATTTTTCATGAGCAAACAAAGTACGTTAAGAATGATTGTTATTTTGTTCATTAGTACACTATATATAATATTAATTGTTTATTTTTTGTTATTTTTGTTGATTAGACTGCTGATATCTTTACAAAAACTCATTCAACTAAACAGTTCTCTAATATGATTTTTAAAGTTAAATTAGATACATTATCATCTTGAATTTGAGAGAGAATATTAGAATTGTATATATTTTTGTTAAAATTATATTAATTTTAATATAATATTATTTAATTTTAATACAATATTTTATATAAAATTCAAATTTATTATATAAATATATCTTTATCATATCAAAGAAATATAAATCTTTTTTAATATAATTTGGTTAATATTAATATTATTTAATTTTTTTAAAATTATTTTATATAAAATTTAAATTTATTATACCAATATATTTTAATTATATTAAAAAATTATATAAATTTTTCAGAATAGAATTTATGTCATAACTTTATTTTTACAAAGGCAAAGCCACTGTTGACGCACATACCGGAGGAGATTGTAGAGAAGTAAGCAAAAGGAAGAGCGCTTACGAGGAAAACCCAATTGGGGTTGAGCAAGTATGGAGGGAAAAAGAAGAAGAAGGTGGAGGATAATATGAAAAGGCATGAGTGTTTGTCAAGAAGTTAAGAGACAGGGTGGGTAGACCCTACAATTTCTTTTTATCATTTTTTTCCTTTCTTTAGAACGTTATTTTCAGATTATGAGATTACTGTTCTTTTATGGAGATTTTATGGTCTTGAAGTGAAAAGGTTGGATATTATTGCCATGTTTGGCTTATTATATATGCATATATCTTTGTTTATAGTCCTCTGTGTGTATTGATCTTACCATTTAACCTTTTGAAACACTGAATCTATGTTTGTAGCAAATGAATATACCCACCCCATAATGGATTATCTCAATCAAAGTCAGTGTTTGAAGTTGTCTGGGATCGTGATAATAAGGAAATTGAATTTTCACAGCTTGTTGACTGCTTTTTAGTTGAGATGTTTTAGTCTGTATAATGCGTGTGTATGTACTCGTTTTATTCAGAGAGCCGGGCCTAAGAGCCTCTTTGTCCAACTGGTTCTTTAATCTTGGGTCCAAAAGCGTATCCTTCCTATGTATAGATGTAGTACTTCCCCTTGGTAATAACTGTCGCTTTTGTTACTCAGGATGTTACCTGTACATTTATATCTGATATATGGAGTGGTCTAATTCCTACATCTATGTATCCATTCGGAGCCATAAAAAATTGATGACAGAGTACAATTTAGGCTTGCGTGACGTATAACTTGAAGGAATGTATATTCTTCAATAAAACGGTTTTTGTATGGTTCCTCAATAGTTTGCCGGATGCTATTTATCTGTGTAACACATGTTATTCTTGAATAATTGCTGTATTTTATCTTGGAAGTGGACCTCATATGAATGAAAAAGAGGGCAGAGAGGCCAATATCAGCATCATTGACAATAAATTCAAAGCTGCTATTCATCGTTCACATTTATGGGCAGGTTTTTTAAGATGATTCCCCTCAATGTTTTCCTAACTGTTCCTGCTTCTGATATTTCTTTTCTTTCCAGAAAAATTGGCATGCACCCAAAAACTAAGAAGATCCTCTACAACTTGAGGTTGAGGAAAAAATTTCATGGTGTATTCATGAAGGCAAGTGTGAGGGTGTTAGAAATGCTTCAAAAGGTGGAACCATGTGTTATTTATGGGTATGATGCTCAAAGCCTAGTTTATATATTTTGTGGAACATATAGAATTACTGTATGATGAAAAAAAAAAATATTGCATGATGATATGAAATCTCAAAAGAAAGGCAGTGTGAGTCATATGTAAATTCATGACTCTAATTGGATGTACTTCGACTAGATCTTGTAAGCTATTATTAGGGGTTGCTTCATTACATTAGATCCTAACGCCACTTTTCTTTCAGCTTCCATTAATTGTATGTCCTCATTTAGGTGCTTCAAGTCGAGTAAATTATCTTCACTGGATCTTTATACATGCATTGATTCTTGAACTGTGCGGACTCTTCTAGCCTTTTTCTTTGTTCTGGATACTTGGTTTGGGAGCTGAGAGGGATGTGAGGATGATAGCAATCTTTTCTAATTTTTATCAGGTTTTTCTTTTTTTTCTGTTTTGAGCCTAAATCATATTTAAGTCTTGAACCGAACTAGGATGGTGCCTCATTTTTCTTGCTTTGTTTTTGCTTGTTTGAGATTGCCTGTGAAATTTTTTAATTGTAGTTGCTCCTTGCTTGAGTGCACCCTTTATGTCCACGTAGCTCACATAGCACTATCATCATTTAGAGCAACACTTTCACTCTCATCAATGCTTGAAGAATTTTTTTCATTTCTTAACCCGTCATATGGTTTCTTTCACATCATAATCTTAAATCACATTGCTTACTGCAAGGGAAAAGTTAACATTACTTGCCACTGTTTTCTTCTTTTTCTTTTGATGGTCGCTGCCACTGTTGGTTAGCCTATAAAATGCTGTAAAAGGTTGAAATACTGGTTCTTTCAGACATTGTTCGAGATTGCCTTCGCAAATTGGGAGTTTCACTTATAACTTTCTAAGAAATTATCATCTATTATGTTTATGTTTAAAAAAGTTTAACATATTTCCTTCTTTCTTTTTGCTCTTCTGAAAGTTAACATCCAATGATGCTTGTGCCTTAGTCTTGGGACACAATGATCTGTCAATTAGTTCAATGCCTTATTGATATTCTAGCTGTTTGTTCTTTTTGCAGATATCCAAGTCCTGAGAATGTTAGCAAACAGATATACAATAAAGGTTATGGACAGATAAAGAACCGGAGGTTTGCTCTGGTAGATAACAACATAATTGAACAGGTAAATTTGAATCCCCCTAAACCTTTGGCTGCTTAAATTGAAGCTTGGCAACTACATTGCAACCTCTGGTTTGCGCATTTGGCAGGCATTGGGGAAGCATGGCATCCTATGCTTGGAAGATATTGTATATCAAATTGCCACTGTTGGTCCACATTTTAAGGAGATTACAAACTAGGTTTTTGGAACCAGTCACACTCAATAAGCCAAAAGAAGGATTGCAAGGGAGTAAAACTTTGTACGAGAATGGGGGAGACGCAGGCAATTGTGAGGGTAAAGTTAACGGTTGAATCAGTAAGATGAAGTAACTGTGCATTGAGTGTACTTTTTGGTTGCTCTAAATGACCCGGAGTCATGTTTTGGGACTACAACTTATAATAGACATCAGTTTTGGGTTTTTTTTTTTTTTTCTTTATTTTCCATTTCCTGTTGTCAGGACACATCTTCTTTCCCCAACTGCATTGGCCCTGCGGGCTTGCTAGCTTGAACTGGGGTCTTGCATTTTTGCATGGGCAGATAAACTCTCAAAGTCTTATCATGCCCCTAATCCACTTGGTTGGACTTGGATGTGCACCTACTACACAAAACAAGCCATGTGAATCATCTCCAAAATTGGGAAGTCGACTCTGCTACAGCATGCTGGTGGACATGGCATTGCCGTGTGGGAACTAGTTAAGCATCAGGGTACTCCACTCGGAAAAATTGCACTCAACACGTCGTGAGCTCATCCATGTAAGGAAAGGATAAGTTAGGATCGTTGAACAATTTTAATTTGTGGGCTGGTGTCCGCAACCCTATGGAATGGTTCAGTTAAAAACGGTAGGCCGACTGGTCCTGGCTGATGATTCGTAGCCCATATTTTGATGTTCATCCCTTAAACCCCCCACCGTCTTGGGGCCCCACGTGGAACCCACGTACAATCAGTGGTGGAGATTGTCTCTGATGGCCTCGAGCTGGCAATTGTATATTTGCTTTCACAGATGATCATATTGCCATTGCCATTGGTCGTCTGCATCCAATGTTGAACACACAATCTGTCTCTCGAGTACGTCGAATAAAAGACACAGAATAAGAAGAAAGCATTCATCTTGATCTTAATTCTAAATTAGAATTGCTGTTGTCTGCTTCTCCAATTCCCTGCATATGGGCATATGCTGACGAGTTAGATGTCATATAATGGCGAACCCCCACCTGCACCCCCCACCCAAAACAAAAAAAAGAACATTGCACTGAACTTCTGTGTGAAGTCGCGAAGCGAACAAATGGATGCAACCTCTTAGCATCATCATTATTTTTGTTTTTTTTAAAAAAAAAATTTATTTAACAAAGAGATTATTTATGGAATGCCATATAATACTTATACTAACTCCAAGGCTGGATTGGATACTGGAGTCAACAGTTAATTATCCCGCAATTTCATTTTCAACTATTTCTGAAAGCAAATGCATGGAATCGTGCAAGAAAAAAAACCAAAAATGCGCCGTAAGTATATAAAATAATAATAATAATAATAAGAAACAAAAACGAGAAAGCTGAGCTCGGCAAGGAAGGTTTCTGGCACGATCACATTCCTCATCTGTTGCACTTGATATTGACAATTTGGAAACTTGGCGGCATGGACGTGTAGGACCGCTGAAAGGGTACACCAAGACAAAACACGGGAACGGCAGGCAGAGTCCATTTTGCTCGGACTCTTCTCCCTGCCGACACTTCACTTCCATCCAGTCTGGAAAATTAATCCCATCTACCATATCACCATACTGTACTCGTCTAACCTGTTATCTGGGCAACCAAAACAAATAAAAGTTAGAAATAAACATTTCTGTTCATCCAAACTTCCCAATCCCTCCGGAGCTTCTCTGCTTTCATATTAGCAGGCAGGTATTAGAACTTCTCTCCTCTGATTCTTTATTTTATTTTATTATTATTATTATTTGATTACAACTCTTTTCTATGATAAACTTGCCTTGTTTTCTTGTAAGATTAAATCAGAATTGTCTTTGTGATGATCATCCCATTTTTTGTTAACTAGCATTGGATCATTAACCCTGCTGACATAGTGATACCCCGTTTTGTACGTCAGCAAAGAATGGCATACACTCTTGGATGATGATTTGGGGAAGCTTTTGATACTCGGGATGGCTTGAGTATCCCCAACAAGGAAGCAAAATTGACTGAGCATGATAAGAACCACTTAAAAATTTAAGCACTTTCCTATCTAAACATGAGTCCGAGATGTGTTAATGACAAAGACAAGAATGTTAAATCCCACATCCCTAAAGTATGAAGACTTGATGTGATTAAAAATGTCCCGCCTAACAGCTTGGTTTAAAGTGGATTTTAAGTTCCAAGTTTGGCCCTTTCCATCTAATCAATCTAATTGATTCAGTTGTGTGCCAGTGGGACTTGATGTCATCGATTTTATATAATCTCCCTGGACATGATTTAATAAATATCTCTGGATTTGCTTTCCTTATGTTTTTGTATAGCCTTCTAGATGCTGCATATGTTTGAGCCATGTGATAGTTTGACTTGAGCTAATTTGAGGCTTTTCCGCTGCGATATATTAGCACTGTCCTTTCAGGATAATAGCTTAGACTAAGTATTTCTAATCACTATTTTGATTCTAATTAGAACTTGCTTGTCCTTATGCTCATGTTAACACTCATGTGGTTAGACTAGGTATTTCTGATCACTATTTTGATTCTAATTAGAACTTGCTTGTTCTTATGCCTATGTTAAGATTCATGTGGTGACATCTTTTGTACACTGCCAGGAACGTCTGTTTCCAGGTTCAATGGCTGCTGAACTAGTTAATGTAAATGAGTTCCAAGAATTGGCTAGACAGTCCCTCCCAAAAATGTTCTATGACTTCTACAGTGGGGGTGCTGAGGACCAGCATACACTAGAAGAGAATCTGAAAGCATTTCAAAGAATTACGTATGGCCTAAAAGATGTTCCCAATCAATTTATCTAATAAGAGATTTCATCATCTGTTTTTGTGGCTTCTCAGGTTTCGGCCTAGAGTTCTTGTGGATGTGAGCAGAATGACGTTGTCTACCACTATATTGGGTTATCCTATGGCAGCTCCTATTATGATAGCACCAACTGCTTTGCATAAGCTAGCTCACCCTGAAGGTCTTTAGTCATCACAGCAGAGATCTGAAGTTTGCTTCAATTTATGTTTATTTACCACCTGTTCTGTTTACTTCAGGAGAGCTTGCCACTGCCAGAGCTGCAGCTTCGTGCAAAACCATAATGGTATTCATTCACTCATTCAGTTTCTAGATCATTTCTTGCTTAGGGTGATTAAGCATTAAGTTGGTTTTCTTTTCTAAAATTTTCCTTCTAGGTTGTATCATTCTCGGCCTCATACAGTGTAGAGGAGGTTGCAGCCAGTTGCAATGCCATCCGATTCTTTCAACTATATGTAATTATCCTTTAGTCAGCTCTTTGTTGTTTTTGGGTGCCTAATTTTCCGTCATTTTTGCAGTATCATTAACAGGCACTAAACTGGAACTGATTATGTGTTTACAGGTGTATAAACAAAGAGACATTGCTGTTAGTCTAGTACAAAGAGCTGAAAGGAATGGATATAAGGCTCTTGTACTAACTGTTGAT
Organism: Bruguiera gymnorhiza; assembly: GCA_020883675.1. Classification (NCBI taxonomy): domain Eukaryota; kingdom Viridiplantae; phylum Streptophyta; class Magnoliopsida; order Malpighiales; family Rhizophoraceae; genus Bruguiera; species Bruguiera gymnorhiza. The sequence goes on along the minus strand of JAIRCJ010000036.1, from coordinate 652,879 downwards.
ACCCCAAGACTTGGTCGAAGGGAGGCAGACATTAAGAATAAGTACTAGTCATTTCTTTTCTATTCTATCTGATGATGTACATTTTATTAGTCGCTGTTAGGGTTTGGTTTTAGCTGCTTAATTTTGTGAGAATTAATGCACCATGAATGTTTTGTCTGTAATATGGCTAAAAGTTTGTTGACCTCTTCTTTTGTTCAATTTGTTGCAATGAGCTGCAATTTTGCATATCATGTGCCCATTGACATAACAACTGCAGAATGATTGTACCTCAAGTGAAGAATTTGGAAGGTCTCATATCGGCAGAAGTTTCCTCTGTAAGTGAAACAATTGGAGTTAAATAGAATACAGACATCCGTCCAGCAAGCAATCTGAACGCAAAATATTGTGCCTGTGTCCATCTCTTTTTGGATTTGAGGCTTAACAGTTCCCCCCTCTCTCTTCCTCTTTGTTAGCTCGTACATTCTATACGATACATGGCTGTCTGTATGTATGTACATACATGTGTAATGGGCTAAATTTTGCAGGATTGCGGTTCAAATCTTGAAGCTTATGCCAATTCAACCATGGATGCTTCTTTGAGTTGGACGGTAATTAGCAAGCATTTAACTTGCATTGTTTGGACGTAGCATCACAGAGGGGTCCATTCTCAGGCTCATTTTTCACTCAAGAGAGGGCCACTAGAATAGATATGCTGTTTATACAGTTCTGATGGAATTTATGTCCATGCATATTGTATTAATTGGCCTATTCAGTATCTACAATTTTACAGCCATGTAGTGGCATATATGCTCAGAAGAACCACATTTCTTTTGCTCAAGTCCGTTTATTTACTAAGTGTTTTCATCAGCAGGATATGGGATGGCTAAGATCTGTTACAAAGTTGCCAATTCTGATCAAAGGAGTACTAACTCGAGAAGATGGTAAGATAAAAAAGTATCTGATGGATCACACATTCATTTTAGCGACGATTATATTTCTGAACATGTTTCTTGTCTGTTTGTTGGGAGGGTATAATTGAAGTCATTCTTACAGGAATATTATTATTAATATGCTTGCACATTTTTGGTTTGTTATATGTTCAATCATACCTGTTCACTTGGGTGTGTTATCTAACAGCCTTAAAGGCTGTGGAAGTTGGTGTTGCTGGGATCATTGTCTCAAATCATGGAGCTCGCCAACTAGACTATACTCCTGCCACAATTTCTGTTCTGGAAGAGGTCATCACTTGTGTGATTTGTAACTAGATAGGTTTGAATGTTGACGTACATTATAATTCCTACTTTGGAATGTTGGGTTTCAGGTGGTTCAGGCGGTTGAAGGAAAGATTCCTGTTCTACTGGACGGAGGGGTGAGAAGAGGGACAGATGTTTTCAAGGCACTGGCCCTTGGTGCACAAGCAGTCCTTGTAAGTTCACCTAACCAAGTGGTATATTCATCCAAATTTTAAATATTTTGTTGCTTTTCTGCCTTTGATCATTTGATGAGTACACTCTCCTGGACCCTGAAACAGACTTTCCTTTGCCATTTACATCTCGAGAAACATCTAGCTTCTACTACTACTACTACTTGCATCACAAGCAGTTGTTGAAATGTTATGCTTGTATAAAAGTTGATCATTATGGACACTAGCTTTCTTTCTTTTGTTTCAAAATTCTCTGAATGCTGCAACACAAGGCTATGCAAGCCAATACTTGAATAATGATTGCCTCTCTTTCTGTGGTTACTGAATTTCTTGCTGCCTTGCAGGTTGGGAGGCCCGTCCTCTATGGGTTGGCAGCAAGAGGAGAAAATGGCGTGAGACAGGTGATTGAAATGCTGAAGAATGAGCTTGAGCTTACCATGACCCTATGCGGCTGTCCTAGCTTGAAAGATATTACCAGGAGCCATGTGAGGACGGTGCATGACAGACTCCAATCCATGCTCTAATTTTGTATTTGAAGCATTGAAAAAATCGTGGATGAGTGGGGGCAGCTCGATTACCATTGGAGACACGGCGTATCAAATAAGTGGAAGCAGCCTGGCTGGCTGCTATTTGTTTATGTTGGCTTTTCCACGAAGAGTTTATTTAGGGGTTGCCATTGCAGTGTAGTATTATTAGGCCTATCCTGATCCTGGATGTAAAGTTTCTCTGAGAAATGGGGCAAAGCTAAAATTAGGAAATGACAAGGGGATGGATGGAGCCAGGGGGACACGGGGATCTCTCCCTCCGTCCTCGTCCCTGAAAATATATCCTTTTCCTGCCCCCAACTATTATTATTATTATGATCATTGTTTGTGATGACAAATCTCAAATTCCGAGTTGCTAGAACGAATTCAACTACGGTGAGTTCCACTTGCTTCAGGAATGCACCCAGAGAACTCGAAGGGAGGATTGAGCTCAAGACCGTGCACTTTTGACTATTTTGTAGAGATATGACTTCATACCCAAACATGCCCAAGCATTTGCCTTCGGCCACTGTCCTTCTCCATCCCGTCTTTTCCCTCATCGTACCAGAGGGGAGTTATTGCACTTCGCAGCCTTTGAGAGACTGGCGGACAGCAAGTAAACAAACAAAAGCATTACCGTGGCCATTTCTCAGCTAGTTCCAATTCCGTGAGGGCCACGACCAGAATGCTGCTACGTGACATCTGCATTCATCAACAGTGCGGTCTTTTTCATGCCTGAAGGCGGCTTAAGGTCCGAAGCATACAATCAACGCATTTACGGTTGCTTGCTTCTAATAATATTCCGGTTTATAGCAACAGCAACTATTGCCTCCTCGGAAAAATGACCAATGAAAAACAATGAAGTGCAAGCAGGGAAGCTTCTTTTATCTTTTTCTCTTTTTTTCACAAATGACTGGAGTTCCTGGTTAACCAGACTACGCATTATCAAGCTCCTGAGCAGTTGTAAGCATGGCATGCCGAAACACAATGTTTGTTTGTGTCTAAATTGTTTTGCTGTTTGAAGCATAAAGATATCATTAAGCTCCATTACCTAGCCTTGAAAGTGATCCACTATCGATAATCACGAATCCTTCCAATCGCTTGGATAATTATGTAAGCTATATACAAAAAAAAGAAAAAAAACCAAGAGAGAAACACGTGCGGCTGGCTGGTTTGACACACTGGAACTGGGTGCAGCCACTGCTTTCTTTTTGTGGAAAAATTGCTCTGAAGAGAGGTGTCAATCTAACTATGCATTACCAACAGAGTTACTTTTGTTCGCCCCTTGGAAGCTCCATCGGAGAATTCGATACGCTTCCAACTGAGCCGAGGGTCTGAGAGCTGCGCTGGGGACTGGCAGGACAAGCCTCTGGATTACCAGCACTCATGGCATGGATTGCTCCGGAAACCAGCTGTGGACTCATCTGGGTTCGTTGGCTCATTTGCTGTGGGCTTGGCTGCCGCTGAGGTTGTTGCTGGGATTGCTGGTTTAGTGGTGGAATTCCCAAGGTTGATGGTGAACCTACTTGTGGAGGTGAGACAACAGCTTGCAGTGATGTGCCTGTTTCTTGCTGCTGCTGCAACTGTTGCTGCTGTTGCAATTGAAGCTGCTGTTGATGTTGCTGTTGGTTCATGTATAGATTCATCCCAGCCATCAACTTTGGTGGACCCATGGGCCCCATTGCACTTCGGGGCATTGGGTTCATACTGGCACGATTTAAGGACTGGCCCAGCAAGCCTGGGAACACCTGTCTACCACCAGACATCCCTGGTACACCTGATTGAGAATTGCTTAGCATGCCTATTCGACTGCGCATCATCGTCACGAAAGCAGCTTGTTGTGGAGTCATTTGTGGATGAAGTTGCTGGCTTAATACATTGGTGATGTTGGAAGTCTGGCCCAGACTCATTGGACTTTGACCTGCGTTATTCATACCAGATACAGCAGCCATTGGCCCAGAGATTCCTGCTGCTCCTAGTCCCCTTGCACCTGCAATACCCATGGTGTTACCCAGGCCTCCTAAACCAACCATGTTGTTTCCCATATTCCCCATACCCATAGCTGGTCCAAGTCCCATCATCATCTTCCTCTGTTGCATCTGTGGCTGCTGCTGCTGCTGTTGCTGTTGGACCTGCTGTTGTTGTTGTTGCTGCTGCTGCTGTTGCTGTTGTTGTTGTTGTTGTTGTTGTTGTTGTTGTTGTTGTTGTTGTTGTTGCTGCTGCTGCTGCTGCTGTTGCTGCTGTTGTTGTTGCTGCTGCTGCTGTTGTTGTTGCAACAGCTGCAGCGGGAGAGGTAAAGGCTTATTGACCATGTGATTGGCCAGCTGCAAGCTTGAATTCTGGCCAATTGAATTCAAGTGAGAAAGTGGATTTGATGAAAGCCCCACGGGTGACCTCTGGAACTGTGTATGCTGCTGCTGAATTGAGGCAAGTTGATTTTGCTGCTGCTGCAGCTGAAGAGAAGGTTGCAGGTCTAATTGCTGTGATCTTGTAGGCATTGAGACATCAGATAGTGGACCTTGAGGCATCTGTAAGGTATGAGGGTTTCCCGGAGGCAGCATCCTTGTGTTTGCTAGTATATTCTGGGATGAACTAATAGTTGCGTTGCTACCAAGATTTGGCTTTATATCATTAGATGGCTGACCAGAAACTGCTTCATTATATTGCTGCACCTCAACGGAAGTATTATTTGGGGGGACTCCGGCAGCATTTGGTTGGCCACTTGAGGAAACACTCATGCAGGATGGTCTTGGCCGAATGTTATCATCGACCACAAGATACCCTTCACGGATCATCTGCATAAGCCAATACCAATAGTCAGGTACATTGAAAAAAATCACAGTTTCTGAACAAGAAAGCGTTTTATTTCAAAACATACCAGTGAATTAAATTGTGCTGCAAGCAAATCTGCAAAATGCTGCAACAAGAATTAAGGAAAATTGCAAGTCAGAAATGAGGCATATATTTCTTATAATAAATCCAGGGTTTAGAATGGTAATTCAAATAGAGGGATGGTATAAGAATGTGGTATAAGAATGTGATGCAATTAATTAAATGTAAAAGCGAAAATGCTGATGCAACTGAAAAATTTTCAGCTAACAAATCCTTTATGCCAAGTTGTTATATGGCCTGCTACAAGCAATCAATAGTGTGATGTATGCACTACACCAAAAAGGTGGAGACATAAAACTCCACTGCATGGTTCAAAAATTATAGATGAAGCTGGTAAAAACATGCCAGGAACCCACAGATTGGCAACTCTGATACTTGATGAGGAGCACCAACTGGCAGTTTTTAAAACAATGCAGACAAAAGTGGATGATGCACAAATATTATTGAAAGCTGAAAACACTAATAAGAAGAGAAAAAGCCACATGGGATATGGATAACAATGATGAGTCGAAAAATCACAAATACAAGTCACTTAAGGTTCAAGATGTTAATAAGAGAATAAAAGGCACAAAAGACATGGATAATAATGATGGATGAAGATATTGAAAAAAGAAGAAAAAAATCAAGAATCACTTGCATAGCAACTTACAACATTGGGCAGTGTGGGAAGATAATCTTCTCCAGAGAGAACATCACCATCCTCTACTTCTCCATAATGCATTGCTACAGTACCATCATTGGGCTTCTCTAACATTATCATCCTAGTCCTAGGAACATAGGAAACACCATTCCCTACAGAAAAATAAAGTTTTTAGGCTAGGTAAAGGAGGCAATTATCTAACATGGCAAGAGACCTGGAGTTGCAAGACACAACAGACCTTGAAGCACTCTATCTGCCAACGTAAAATTTATAACTCTCATCTTATAGGCATTTCTGCTGCCACCCACAAGCGAATTGGATAAGTTCTTTGCACTCATATCATCTTTAGAATCCTCATAGTTTCTGGACTTAGAAAGACAAACCAGCAGAGGCTGAGGTGAATACGTTGTGCGTTTCCTGACAGGGGGGTCCTCAACCTTGTTCTTTTTGCAGTTGAGTTGGTACCTAGAAGAAAACAAATTAAATTTGGTGCTGAGTTACTACAATGGACAGATATCATGATATTTCCACGGAAACCTACATCCAGAAGATAAGACATGAAAACTTCATATAATGCCTGAACCCAGAGAGACAGAAGAATAAAGATGGAAGTAACTTATGACCCACGTAAACGTAAAAATGAAGAAAAATTATGCACCTCAACTTATAACTCGAGAATTTGATTGACTCTTGATGCTTGATTCAGATGATTTTCAAGCTATGTGGTGCAAGAAAAAGGGATTCTACCAGCTCAAAAACCAAATTACAATGCCTATCTACTGTATAGAGGAAAAAAAAAAACAAAAATTAAACTGAAATGAGATAACCATATGGTGCATTATACCTCATGGTTACCATCTCAATCGTGGAGAACCTTTCAAGCATGGTCTGATCAGCCACAGATGGGGTTCCAACAGAAGGACTACTTGCATTCAGTGGGACACTTATGTTACTAACACTTGCAGGGGAGCCAACCCCACTCATTACTGGGGTCTTCGGGAGAGAATTGGATCTTCGCTTTGAAGAGGCTTGGACCTGGTGTTGCCGTTGCATTGAGTCATTAGCACTAGAAGTCAAAGATGGGGCTCCACCAACGGCTTGAACTGAATTGACTGCTGCCTTGTCTTTTTGTGACCCAAGTGCAGCAGTAGCAGCAACTGCTCCAAAGTGAGTTCCAGCTGAACCACTAGAGAATTCCCCAGACTTGGATGACAGTGGAGATTGAACCAAAGGCCCGGAAGATAATCGGGGACTTTGAGCTGATTTCCTCTTCTGGAGTTGCTCCTCCTTCCTTAAATCTTGGCTGAGACTGTTCCAAGCTGCCTGAGAGAAAGTTGGTCTCATGAGATGTTGTAGCCTTGGCTGTAGTCGTGATTGCTGCTGATCCAAATGGCTTGTTTCCATTTCCATTATATGCGCATCATTCTTAACCTGGCTGAGCTCTGACACATCCAGTTTTTCTGTTTCAAATTGTTCTTCCTTTAGACCAAATCTTGCACCTGTCTGTCCAGCAGAAAATGATGGTGTGACAGTATTCTGGTTCATTACCCCTTCCAACATCTGCGGATAATTCTGACCACCAGCATTAGGATACTGAATCCCTCTTGTCATTACTTGCCGAGGCAATAAAGAAGTCTTCCAGTTCATGTCTGGTGCATGGAGGGCATCCATATGGGGCCCTATTTGATCTTGTTGACTTCCATCAGGTCCCACAGGTGTAAGCCTTGCCCTCTTACTGAAAGTGGATAAATGTGAAACTTGTGCATCTTGATTTTCTCTGTTTCTATGAAGAGAAGCAACAGAATTAATATTGTCACTATATGTGATCATCATGTCCTGCACAGAAGGGGAAGCTCCTGAACTGTTCACATGAGGTGCAGACCGTTGATCTTGCATACTTCTAGGGGTTCCAACCCCTGATTGATGCCTCAACTGCTGAGCTGCCAAAGGCAATGCTGGGACATTGCCATCTCCAACAAAGCTTCTTGCTCTCGGACCTAACATGTTACTTGGACCAAGGTTTTGAGCAGCTAAATTCTCCTGCACAGGCTGTGCCATCACAGTGGCCGGCATGACTCCTGAATCTACAGACCGACTGTTTGAGCTCTCTGGTACTCGGTCAATGCAAACTTTCTTTCCATTGGTCCTGTTACTAGTTGTGACCATAACTTCAGGCATCTGCCTCAATCTTTTTCTCCGTAAACAGCTCACAGCTAAATCAAGCTGCCGATTCAGCGCAGTTAAGAAGCACACAATTGAATTCCTCAACCAGAAGGACATATAATTGCTACCAAATTCCTTACATTTGTGGGAGCTGGATTAGTACAGAGCCTATCCAATTTGGGTGTAGGATCTAGACAAAGTTGTGGTTGCAAGGCTTTCAATATCCTGGATTCTACTTCCTGCAGTCAAACATAAAAGTGACCAAATGACCAAATGAATGGTTTAAATTAAATTTCCACCGTCCATGGGTGAGCCTTGTTAACTGAACTCACCATCAAGTCACCATAGCTCCAAGAGTTATCTGAGATCAATGGGATATCTTTCACCACATTCTCCAATGACATTTTAAGGCAGACTTTATTGACAACAGGCTGCCCATCCGTCGATGGGATACTGGACCCTTGCTGAGGAGCACATTTTCGATAATCTCGCACCTGCAAGAGTTATAATGTTGGCAATCCAGAAAATCACTGATGATGTAACAACTTCAATAGTTCCTTGGTTTCCATGCATGCAAATGTGTGCCTATAAGAATATTTTCCACATATACTTGGTCATAAAATTCACATCAATTACTTGTACGATGCTGCTTTTACACGGTAACCTGAAAAATTCATGAGAAAGGTTAGTAAATGTAAGACTATCGATTTATATTACTTACCTCACAGATGAGTGTGCCATTAACATATTTGCATGGTATGTCATCCAAAATATCTCCAGGCAACCGACCAGACTCAATTGCCTCCAGATACATTCATGCAATAAGAACCATGAAAATCAGTTAAGAAAAAAAAAGCCTCAAAATAAAACTTGAAGAGTGACAGATGCAAGGCACAATTATTTTAGGTAAAATAAAGCAACAACTTTATTGTTTGACTTAAGCATAGCACAATGAAGTTATTTCACTAACAGAAGGCATCCTCCAATATGACATGCAATTAAAACAACCTCTTCCTACCTAAAAAGCCAAGCACAGAAATAACTGGTGTCCACTATGAAGCTTCCTAATGTTTGACATGGCAAAAAAGTTTTATTAGCTGTACTACAGATAAGTTCCCCCATACATTATATTTCACAGCTGTAGTATAGGTAAATTCCCATAAACACATCCACATGCAACAAATGTCTACATTGGCATAACATCTTATGTTATCATAAAAGGCCTTTAATGAATAAATAGCTACAAACAAGCCGCTCACAAGAACAAGGAGACATTGCAACAAGTAGATGTATACCGAAAAGAGCATTTCAGATGTCCTATCATAAGGGTGCAACACCTTCGTAGCATCTTGAGCTATCACCTGATGTGCAGCCTCATTCTGCAAAACACAGGCCTTAATAAATGCAAATAGATGATAAGAAAAACAACTTTCCATACAATCAACTTTCCAAATTTTAATGTTCTTTTCAACATACCTCTGAAGGTTTTCCAATAGAATACCCATCAGTATACAGGTTTAATGAGAATGAAGCTTCTTGATCTGGCAAAACAAGAATAAAAAAAAAGAAGAAGAAGAAGAAACTTATACATTACTTAAGACAATAAAAACATTGAGAACTCAACACACAGATATTGTAGGCACTGCACCAGAGATGGATGATTTTGAGATATTGGCCTCATCTTCACAGCCTCCAACAATGACACCCTATATTGAAGAACACCTCTGATTGTCAAATAAAGAAACCAAAAATAGAACAAGACATCCACATCACCCCTTTACACAATCATTAAGCACTCAATCAAAAAGTAAGAACAGCTTCATCTTTAAAAAACAGAGAATAAGAAAGATGGATGCACCCTCCCCCTCTCTCTTTCTCTCTACCCCAGGATGTGTAACACATAGGAATTAAATAAACAGAGAAATAACAAGCACCTCTCTTGATGAATTTTAAATATACTAGTACACCTTCCTCGTTAAATGAGTACACTATTGTTGAACTATGCTGTACTGAGATGTGATCTGCAGAAATTAAATGAATTTAACATAAACTAAAGATAACCAATATAAACACGCATAATACACCAGAATTTATTTTGATCGATTAAAACATTGCACTACCAGTTTTGAGGAATTTTTGTTTTGTTTCAATTCTGAGAGCATAGCAAACATGAAAGGCTAGATCTGGAGCCAGAATTAATAAATATTCCTTTCCTTTCCGCTCCTTTCTTTACCTTTACACTAATTTTCCACACATTCTCCTCAACCAAACAAACAAAGGAATAGAGCCCATATAATAACCTGAAGCTTTTTCCCAGAAGATCCATTCTTCGATCCAAGCACCGACTTATCCTTGGCATTGTCCGAAACCTCATCAGCGGTTATCTCTGGTTGAACAACGACCTTTGGACGAAACCTAGAACCAGTTTTTGAGACCTTGAAAGAGACACCCATCTGAAAATTTTCATACAAAACATGTGAAAGTGAACAGAAATCAGAGAAAAAAAATAAACAAGATGAGATCTTTATGAAGAAAAATTAGACAAATGAGTTAGCAGGATGAGATTTCTAAGCATATGAATTACGTTTTAACGCTTAAAGACAGCTAAAACGAAATATACATATTGACTTCTTTTAGATACTGGTTCGAAGAGCTTAATCGATATATAAAGAACGTATTTTTCTAGGTTTTGTTTTTTTCCTTTCGCAACAATGAGGTTTTGTGGTGTTTGGTTACCCAGAAGGTGAAGGAAAGCTAGAGAAAAGCTACAATAGCTGAATTGATATATAGAGCAAGTATTTTTCTCGGCTTTTTTTTTTTTCTTTTTGGGAAAAAATTGAGGTTTTGTAGTGTTTGGATACTGAGAAAGTGAAGGAAAGCAAGAGAAAAACTACAATCCGATTAAACCCAAATCTCAAAATCGACAAAATTTACCCAGAAAGGGAAGGAAAGCTAGAGAAGAGCTAGAATCCGATCAAACCCATATCTCAAATTCGACAAAATTTAGAGATCTGGTCGGGGGTTCAACGTGAATGTGAGGGGGTTGAGTGGTGTCTTGAAAAGAAAATACAACACAGGAGAGTCAAAGCGCAGGAAAATTGATCGAATGGCCTTTATGGGACGGGGCACTCTTTTAAGTTCTGAGTAATTAGAGATTTTGCAGATAATTTTTATTATTATGATAAAAAAAAATTTAATTTAGTTCGAAACTCGAAATTGTTGCATAATTTATGCGGAATGGGGGCCTCCTATCAAAGGAAAACCATATGGTCAGACATCTACCTCCCTGTCAATTATTTGATCCCCTTTATTTGTAGATTTCTTTCTTATATTTCTCGTCAATGAATTAGACGATGATCAAATCACGTTTAACAGTTGCTAAAAGTTTTTTTTTTTAATTTATTTATCTATATCATATTTCATTTTAAGCACTGAATGTACATCTAAAAAAGATAATAAGAATTTTAATTTTGTAAGTAAATTATTATATTGCACAAATAATTTACGGGTCTACAAATTTGGTTTTATACTTTTTATTCATGGAAAATGTAAGCCAATACTCAAAGCAAAATCATTTCAAATTTACCAACCCCCTCCCCCCCCCCCCACAAAATAAAAAAATCAATTTCGAAATTGGAAAGTAGATATACTTTTTATTACGTGCAAGAACATAGCATATAATATGAAGCAATCAATGGAGTCATTAGAACATTAAGATAGGACTAACCCTTTCAAGCTAAACAGTTGAGTTGGTATTAAAAATTGCGCCGAGAACAACAGTTGAGAACAATGTTATAATTCAATTTTACTTTGAAAATTGCTGCTTGCATTGAGGAATTCTACCAATTGTAAACCCTTTTTATGCAATTTGACACTATTTTGGGTGGAAAATAACACACATATAGACAGACAGACCTTACAAGTTTCACACATATACAGCACTAATGACCAATAAATTTCGCCATTGCAAAGGCCGCTAATAGACAAGTGTTTGAACTAATAGTTTGCAAAATTTAGTGTAGAATATAATTTCATGTTAGTGTTAATACAATGGCATCAACAAAAGTTTACAGAACTTGCCTACACGCTTTAATGGCAGCCAGTGCGAGACAATCTGGTAACCAGTTATCCGTTAAGTGTCTCTATTAGCTGGTGGTAAGCAAATCGATTAATCCAGTTCGGCCTCGAATCCTCGGCGGGTTTGCCAAGCATGTCGAAATGTTTTCCTGAAGAGTCGCCCCGCCGGACTGGAATACTTAAAGAGGAGCTCTTTTGGCGTCGATGCCTAATTTCACAGAATGCTGATACTCAATATGAAAGTTCCTCCTGGAGCTCCATTTTGCTTATTAAATATTCCCTCTCAAATAATAGAAATTCCTGGACATTATCGAAACATGATGTCAGCCAGAGTTAGCATCTGATCGTCCACAAATGAAACAAACTTAACCAGTCACCTGAAGTTGTGGCTGACTAAACAAGTGAAGAAACCCAGTTTCCGAGCAGTTGACAAGATCAATCAGCTCATCATGGCATTCTGGCTCATTGCCCGCCTCCATCAACGAAACAGATACCTGAAAAAATGGCAACACCACTACTTTAAATGAAAGAACATGGAGAAGTATCTAACGAGGACAGATACCAAATATATCATAGGCAAATAAATCCATGAAATGCAAAATAAAGAAGAAAGTTACCTGCATACATCGAAGAATGACTTCTGGAAGACAGCACCTACGGCAAAGGCCCTGCACAATGTATGTTGCTGGGACTTCCAAGGATCCATCTGCGCTTGCATACCAGGCATCTAATCTGGAAATTTCTAGGGTAACTCCAGCTTGGAATCGAACAAGCTCACCTTAATTGGTTAAAGCAAAATACACAGTTAGAGCGGTTGAAATTACCCCGTTATTAACAGACATTATCTTCTTTCAATGCCTTTCTTTCTACAGGTCTCATCAATCAGCTCTTTTGCTAAGGTATTTTTATATAATGTGAAATGGCACCCTAATTCTTCAAGTACTGTTTTCATTTCTGCTATCAGCGTGTCATTATTAGAGAAAATTCTTGAAACCCTTCCCCATTCTTCCACAAGCACAGAAAACCCATTTTCTTCACATCCCTGCTTGAAGTATTTGCTACAGACAACTATAACAGATTGTCCCATACCTTTGAAGCCAGCAGCCAGAACAGCACCAAGTACACCGCCATCAACAATTACGTGTGGCCCAAGTCCATCACCCTCTACTGCCAAACAGCGAAGAACAACCTCAATGCAGTAATTGTCCCTCGGAGAAATGGCAACATTCACCTGCCATAAAATTTCAGCTCATGAACAGAAGAAAAACAAAATATATAATGTAAGATCAATTTAACAAGGAACATTTAGTGTAGTTGTGTCTCCAATTTTGTCTTCAACATTGAATTACCTCAGAATGTTTAGCTGTTTGCCAAAATAATATTTTCTACACTAAACTCTAGATGAAATACTAATTGATTCCATCAACAATAGTTATCAAATCATTGACCAGGTAGTAAGTCAGGTCATTGGGGCCATCTGGTCAATTGTTGAGTCATTGGTTTAACTGCTAAATTTAAAATAATATAAAATATATTTATAATTAATAAGTTTCCTAAGTTAATGATTAAATACAAAAGTTCATAAATATAATATAAAAATAACTTAAATTGAGTCTAATGTCTAAATATGATACATTATGTCTACATTTATTATGCAAAATTTTGTAAGAAATCAAAATTTTAAAAGATTTGAAAACAAATGATCTTGGGTCAACCTGGCCAGTTCATCGGATTGATGAGTCACTAAGTCATTGCAAACCCATTGGGTTTTGACCATCTCAATTACAATTTTGGCTTGATCCCAGTGAAATTGCACTTAATTATAGTTCTAGAATAGGCAAATACGAAATTTCATTTCACTTACTAAATCAATTAGGTGCATGCACACCTGACACCATACAGCAAGAGTATCTTAAATCTAGGGAAACTGTTTTACAGGTCCAACTCTGAAGACCAAGAAAAATGAGACATACCATTAATTGGCGGTGTAACACAACTTCCTCACTGATTGCAGAGTAAAGGGCACTCATTAATGCAGCACATATGGTCACATCTGGACAAAGACATTCACCAGAAGGCAGGCAGATCATAGCAGTGGCATGCAATTCAAGGAATATAGGTCCTGCATCATATGCGTGTTCCTCAACAGAAGCCAACCAAGGATTCTCATTCCCTGTGGTAATAATTCAAAGCCCTCTCAAGTCAATATCTTGATTCACAATGCTTGCCAATGAAAGAAAGTAAGCATAATCACCATCCTCAATAAGAACGTTTCTATGGGAGCTTGTTACCAGTAAATGAATAAAATAGACAACACTTACTTTTAAGTAATGCCATTGATTTATTTAGTGCCTCTTGTGCTGCTGCTATGGCTTTTTGTTTCTCTTCTATTGAGAGTTCAAGGGGAGGAACCTCAGCATTTTCTACTTCTATCTTGAGCCAATTTCGATAAGTTGCATCACAGGAGTAGTACTCACTCTAAGGAACAATAGAACACACCATTAAAGTAAAGGCAAGTAAGGATATCAGAAGATATAAGTGTGAACAATGTGAAGGTATTCACATCAAGCATACCCAGTCTTGGAACTCTTTAAGATTCTCTGAAGCATAATCCTCAAGGATATTGGGTATTTCCGAGAGCTGCTTCAGGGGCTCAGCAAGTAGACTAAGTAATGAATGTGCACCTATTGGCATTGCTGGCACTCTCCACATAGAAATTAGAGCAAATTCCCTAAACAATATGTTACTACATAGAGAAATAAGAGTTAAAATTCAGAAAGAGCTGAGGTGCAACTTGTAAAGAATGGAAAAAGGAAAAGTGAATGATCGATTATCAATTATCTCAGAAGCATGAGAGAGAGAGGTCAGGGAACCAGAGAAACATTAACAATAAAAATTTATGCATCTGCAAAGTTACACATGGGAAACCCACTGCCTGCTGTTCAAATATATTCAAACATGACTTGGAAAATAGAAGATCCACATCATTGCTAAGAGTCCAGTGTGTTGTCTAGTAAAAATATTTATCAGGCAAAATTCCCAGTGCAGAAGAATCCATTTCAATTACCTGTGCATCAGTGCCCACAGAAGAAGTTTAGTGCTAACTTCCTTTACGTTGGTAATTGTGGAAGGTGGGGTAAAGCAAAGCCATTGAATGACCATAGCTTTTTGTAGACTCTGCAACCGGTGCTGCTCTGCAACATCTGATGACGTATCATATTTTCCAGTTTTGATCTCTCGTGACCTCAACAGCACCCTATTATTGTATATTTCAAGTGATTAATTGCATTGTCTTTTCTGAATTCATGAAATTGCTACACTAAGTTGTGGGTACCTCTCAATAATTTCTTCAAAACTCCCTTTTGAATCATCAGCTGAAGCAAATGGTAAATACTCCATGGCAGAAAGGAAAATCTTATATTTGGCATGCACACTGTTCACCAAGAAAAAAGGCAAAAAATCACCAATTAAACACCTGAGAATTTGATGTTATATACAGGATATTGTGTTAAACTTGATGTTATTTAACAAGGGTTGCCATTGAATGCCCCAAAGATCCAATTCCCCTGTTGTGCGTGGTTAGATTCCATTAAGAATCAAATCATGACCCAGGTTTGCCTGGGTGACCACTGGCCAAAGGCCAGGGAGGAGGCAGGGGTTCAAATCCCACCTTCTCATCCCCCTCCCCTCTTGGGCTTAAACCCTCCAAACAGACCAAAGAAAAAAAAAAAGGAATCAAATCATGTTATCAATAGAAAATCAAGAATGTAGGGGACACAAAAGAAGACGTGGCCTCATGAACAGTCACAGATACCTGCTATTTAGCCTTAATTCCATCATGTGTACAAAAAGGTCAACGCAGCGGTGGCGTGCTAGGTGAGAAGCATAAATCCCAACTAATTCCTCATGTTGCTTTGAAAATAGAAACATCACATACCTGAAATGTGGATTTGCAAACTAATTAAACTTTGGTAATTAAACTTGGGCATAAAATTATGAAGAGCTTAGTTATGAAACTCCAAACACACATAGAAGAACAACCCAAAAGGCTTATATAGCAGTCAATACTCCATAGGAATCATGGTTGTGTCGGAAACAAGTCTTCAATGAGTAGATAACCTTGTGCATACATGTGCAGAAATACATGTGCATGTGCTGTGTATGTGGGTGCATCTACATATGTCAAGCAGCTTTGTATTTGTCACATGAAGCCAACAACCAGAAACTAAAAGGTGAATTGCTCTAAGTTTATTCAATTTCCCTAATTAATAAAATACAGTAAATTCACTTGAGTTTTAGACTAATATATAGTAAGGCATAAGATCTTAATCTGAAAATACTTACATATGTAAAATAAGATCACCAACATTCATAAGCTTCTCCCTAAAAGAATCCTTCATTTCCTCACCAAGTAGAAATCTAAGCACAAGCACCATATGAGCACCAAATCGAATCATCTGAGGATCACCATGAGGCCTGACCGCAAGCCACAATGCAAATTGGTCAAAATGACAACCTATAAGGAGTACAATAACACGTATAATTTTAACAAACACTGAAAAGATGTATTAAATGATTAAAGGCAATTGATTGGTCCAGTGATGCTTCAAATTATTCTTCCCAAGAATATAATTGTCGGAGCATAACTGACTAATGGCCCTTTTTTTGTGCATATTTGTGGTTTACAATGACACTACTGCAACCAAGAGAAACGACACCAAAAAACAACTCTATCAATCTTAAAATGACAATTCTCCAGTGAAGGTTTTGCTTTTACATCAAGAGATCTAATAATATGATACCTGAAAATTTTCTGATCTTCTTCTGATGGTGCTATCCATGACCAAATCATGTCCAGCAGGTGGGGTATATTCCCCAACATAAGGTTCATCTGTCAAGCAACATTGGAGAGAAACATTCAAGCACAAAATGCATGAGGTACCCAAGGAAACTTGCACAAATTTTATGATAAGTCCAAGAAGAAACTCATTTACTACAATGACGGATTCCCTAACATATTAACCTGATTAATCAAACAAAATCAATGCACAAGTAGAGAAAATTGTTTTGTTGAGAGAGACCTCAATTTGCCGTTGCTGCTCCTTGCACCCTCGAGTAACAGCCTCATTAACTACTTCACTAAATGAAACGCAGACCATACATCAGATTCTAGAAAACACCCATGATATACCAATAATTGAAGGTAAACTAATATGTTATAGAACTTTATCAAGAAGAAATATTATACAATGAACAACCTAGAGTGAAGTTTTTGAAGAAGTGCAGAAAGGTTCCTGGGCTGCTGGTTCAGAACTTGGAGAGGCCAGTTTTCTGGCCCAGAGGAAGAATGGGGGGAAGCATCAATTTTCCTGGGACTTCCGTCCATATTATCTCTGTAGGTTTTAAGCTGTTCCATTCTCCCTCGTTGCAAGCGAGCTAGTTCTAGATCCACCTGAATGTCAAGCCAAGATTTTGCCATTGCCCAGCATGCTGACTGCAGACATTATGATCAGAAACAACACAAACTTTAATATCCTCTAAATTGCAGGACTTGAATAAGTTATACCAGGAAACTGATTATTCCACTGACATATCAAATAGCACAATAAGTGGAATTGCTGAAAGGGCTTGATTTTTGCGACCATTACTCTTGATTGCATTATAAACTGACAAACTGCCATCAAATGAAGACACTACTTCAAACAGAAATTTTTAAGGAAGGCATTGAACTGACTCAAGTTCACAATCATCCCATTAGCTAGATTCATAAATAAAAATAAGCAAGCAATTAAAATAACATTTGTCTAAAACAAAGACCCAACCTTTCCTTGTCATGTATTTAATTCTGCATACCATGGATCAATATAAGGTAGGAAAAAGCTTCTCAAATATTTTGAACCAAAAGAAGAAAAGCATACCTCCCAGTCTGTACAAATTGGAAGCATGCGCCTTAGGTTACTACACTGGGCTGCATATATAGCTATTTCATACTTTCCATCAGTTTGCTCTGAAATTCTCTTTAGAACAAAAAATGAAGACAGAAAAAGAAAATGCTGAAAAAATAAGTTTCTATCAGACATAAAAAGAACATAAAAACTTGCAACTGGTAGTTATTAAAAGGGAAAATGTTTCGTATAATTTCTTCAGCAAAATGCATAGAGTTCATTATTTTAGACCAATTTGGAAATGTAGCCTATGGAAGAAAGTAGCTATAAAAGAAGGTCATTATGATGTTAGGAAAATAGAAAGCATAAGAAACTGGTAAGAAACGTATAAATCATCAGTCTTTGGTTTGATTGCACCACCTCAAGTTCCCCAACGGGGCTTCAGGGGCAAGGTTGGGGGTTCAAATCCCCACCTCTACTCTTAAAAAGGAAGACAAAAAAGTACTTTTAGAAAAGGTATATGATAAACTGCATGTAAAGAAAAAGAAATATGCTTAACCTTACCTCTGAGGCACAGTAGGAAGCCCATTTCCATAGACGCAGTTGATGACCAATGCCACTTTCAAGTTCAATGGCTTGCAGCATTCGATTTTTTCCATGCTTCAGCAAGGCTTCGACAGAAGGAAACAGATCCATTCCTCCAAATGGACATAAAGTTGCAGCCCTCCATGGCTGCAACATTGAATTACTAACTAGAATGTGAAAGCGAACCATAGAGTTATATATTCCACCAACTCAATTTTGTCCACTTCTTAGATACCTGCCCAGCAGAGCGACAAAGACCACATGCCTCTTCCAGTCTTCCAGCCCTCAAAAGAATCCAAACATCCTCCAAAAGAGATTCATCTTGTTTCTGCCAAGGAAAAATAAAATTTTCTGGCTTAAACAAAAGTAAAAGCATAACAAAGGACAAATTTGAATAAACTAAAAGCATAGCAGAGAACAAATTTGAACAAAGAACAAAAGTAAAAGCATAACAGAGAAGGAATTTGAATAAAGCAGCATAAGCACCAAAATTAGTTCAAAAATCTTTCTATAAAAAGCCTTCCATTATTACATCTTTCACTTCATTCTAAGGAATATCCAAATTTATAGACATAAACAAAACTTGCAGTATGATAACAATAAGTAACTAAGACAGTAATTAATGAATGCATAAGAGAGTTGAATGAGAAGGAATACCTTGTCATCTGACAGCAGATGAGCATGTTCACGTGTTGGAGCGTCAAAATCCAAGTGGTGAACAGTATTTGTATCAGAAGAACCTTTCTTCAGAAACCGTTGAGTATGGTGCCAAATTCCAGAATTGGGAAGGTATGTACCGACATGAGAACCCTTAAACTGTAATTAGCAATAATGCTCATGTTAAACAGGATCAATAAACTGTGGAACTTTCAATAATGCTTCAGTTAGAACTCAGACAAAGGGAACAAACGGAGACAACTTCAGACCATGTTCCAACAATGGTGGCCAATTTTACTGTTGGAAGATGTACAAGTGCCAAATGGTATTGTTGGAGCATAAAACTAATCACTGGCACCATCCTTCCATCCATTAGAAGAAAAAACAAAGATCAAAAGCACCAATAGCTTAAAAAGCCATGAAACTCTCACCCAATCTCAATGAATGGCATGCTCTACAAGATATTCAAGCAAACAATAGATGGTCTTTTTTTGAGTGGGGGGAGCAGCAGGCTGATTATCAAGTACCATTAAAATGGAACAGTTACTACAATCTAAACTGCAAACATTTAAAAGAAGAACAAGAAATAAGAATCACCTTTCTTTCCATATCAAGGGCTTTAGAGGCTAATGCTTCCAGCCATTGAACAACTCGAAGGCATAATTGTGCTGTATGGTCATTTACAACAAACTGGCAAGCCTCCAAATGAGATGTTGAGGGTGACTGTAAGCAGCCAATGGGTTTAAGAGAGATTAGTGCCTTTAAACACATAAAAAGCAGAAAATGAAATGAAACTTTACAGAAACAAGCTTATGTTTAACATCAAAAACAGAAGCCAAGAGGAAAGTACCACAACAAGCTCTTCAGGGGGTTCTTCAGTCCCTGCAAGATGAAAGAAAAAGCATCATTCATAAATCACAAAGCTAAAAGGCACACTCAAACAAAGTAAAAAGAAAATTTAAAAAATAAGCATCCTAACCAACTTAAGACCAACAGTTCTTTCAAGAATATCTTGAAAATATCAAAAAAGATGTGTATCAGAAGGCCATGTTACCAGCTTGCATCAGTGCAGCTGTGTATGAGCAGGATTATACTTTCAACTTTTAGCCGGAGAAAAGGACAAAAAGAAAAAAAAAAAAACAAAAAGAAAAAGAGTATTAGAACAATTGCCTTTGCCATATAAGTACCAAAGAAGGGACCAAGTTGCAGCCTCATCAAATAACAGCTGAGCTTTCTGCCTCATAAGTTTGTCCTCTACAACTCGGTGCCATTTGTTGGGCCCATACCTAAGGAAGCAACGCATGTCATTGTAGAGATATAGCAGTTAAATATGCAGATTTTACTGCAAGAAGAGTAGGAACTAACTAACAACACGCATGGAGTGGTTCCCTGACATCCAATAACCTTCAACAAAATCAGTTGTGAAGTATGACTTAGAAAATTACAATGTTTAAGTCAAATACAGCCATTCAGCAAAAGAGTCTAATTTTATGAGGAAACCAGAAACAGATCTATCAAACTTTCATAATTCATTGCACCCATCACTATAACCGGGGAAGCAAGCAGAAATTTTTTTTCAGAAGCAAATGACCAGCAAAAACAGCAAGTTACATCACAGAACAGCAAATTGGTAAAAAGGAACCCATAAACACTCCCCGAAGAGACACACCTGATGGACTCTGAAACATCTCGGCACGTCCTCTCAAATCTTAAAATCAGATCAGGAATAGACATCAACCCTGTATTAAAATATAAATAAATAAATAAATATATATATATATATATATATCACAGAAATGATAGAGAAAATAATAAAAAATCCTTCCTCAAGGTCTGAGCAGAATCACACATAATGACTTCCAAACATAACAAGAGTCTTAATTGCAATTGCCTCAAAACATAGTATGAACTGCTCAATAGATCAAGTCTAAATTTAGACAAAACTAAACAAAAGCTGGGAAGCAACATCATTATCCTTGGCATCAGGCATCAAAACTCTCCATATTGTTCCCATTAAACCGGTTCGAAATTACCATGAAAGAGTTGAGAATTTTCCAACATTGGGAAAATTGGCAGGTAAAATTTTAACTAAAATAACTTCTTTCTTGTATCCATGTTCACATTCCTCAAGTTTCCGAATAAAGATCTAACTGCACCTCATTCTTTCAAACCAAAAAAAAAGAAAAGAAAAAAACAATCATAATAAAAAATAGGAAAAACCTTGAATAGCAGAATCGAGAAGAGATGCAAATAGACCAAAAGTCGCCTCTCCACCATCTGCCAAGCCCTCATCCTCAATCTTGCAAGCTTTAAGAGACTGGCTGGCAAGTTTCCGTATCGAATCAACACTGAAATCTTCCTCCAAGGTCCCACGGCCATCATCCCATCTAGAAGCATACTTAGCCGCCCCCGGAGTAGCTTCAAATGGATCGGCATCAATGCTATCTGCCTCTTGCTTGATATTCTCAAGCAAAAGCGCAGCATTCGTCGGACTGTGAATGCTCTGTCCATCGTACAACAGCCTCGACTCCTTGAACTTCGACGACGCCGTACCGCCTCTCTTCGGCGATATGCTTGACGTCGAGTGCCGTTTCCTGCACTTACAAATAAAAATAAAAAATCAACAACAGAACGGAATCGATGTTCAAATACATTATATTTTTTCCACATTTTCTTGTACATTTCACACGAAATGCTTGACATTTCGAATTTTAAAAAAATTAAAAATTAAAAAAAAAATTTACCCGTAGCGGCGAAATTGTTCTCTGGTCGAGAGGTCTTCGGGGTCGAAAAAGCTAGGGCTAGAAGGAGAAGCTTCCATTTCAACGTCCATTTGTTTCTTTTCCGATTCCGAATGGATTGCTTGCCGTCCGGCGACGATTGGAATGACCGGTCACCGGCAGCGACGGAGGCTTTAGGGTTTCCAAGGGTTTTTGGACTTTGGACTGGAAATTTTGGAATTAAAACCCTCGGGGAGGGTCCCCAGACCGGTTCAAACGAACCGGGATTTCGGTTTGTTTTTAACTCCGACCGAGATTGGTCGGTTGTTTTAGATCAGGCCGAATAGTGAAAAGACGCCCAAAAAAAAACAAATGTAATATATATACACTAAATAGTTTTTAATGTTTCTTTTCTTCTTATTATTCACAATTTACAACAATCATGAAGATGCAGTGGATTAATAAATGAGTAATCTTTTTACTTCAAAATCACTTATGAAAGGTTTAAAAAAAAAATAAAAACTTAATATGTAAACTTTCAAAAATAATTATATTCGTCACTCACTTTTTTTTATTTTAATAAAATTAAGACTTAGTCAATTAAATTAAAAAATGAATATAAATATAAATATATATTATGGATGCAACTCAATAAAATTAATTTTTAAATGCATATAAGACGTAATGAATGTAACTCTCAATATTAAATACAACTAATAAACTTAATTTCGGGGCGAAGAAAAATTAATGATTAATAGTGCCACTGCTGCTGCCATGGCCTTGGAAGAAGCGGAGAGGAGGAGGAGGAGGAGGACCCCGACGCAAAATATGGAAGCAACGTCATCAACGACTAGAGCAGCCAGGCAGCAGAAGATGGCCTTCCAGGGCCACCATGGGCAAGACCGGCTTGACCAGAACTGGTCTTCTGCCATTGAAGAACTCCAAAACGTCTCAGCAGCCAGGCTTGAGAAGAAGTTCCGCGACTTGCTCAGCATCCACAGCTTCGCCCCTATCGAGCTACAGCCCCCAATTACAAAGCAGCGTAAGACTGTTGTTGATGGTGATGCTATCGATATCGTTGACGAGGATGACGGGATCCGACGAGCCGAATCGAATCCAGGTGACAGCGCCAGCTATCACTCTGCGGATGGCATCTGGCCCGTTGATTTGATCCCGCAAAAAGTAGTGATAGAGCTACAGTCCACTGCCAAGCACATGATCGCTTCTGGGTCCCTGCAGGAGTGCCTTCAGTCATACAAGAGTGTGAGAAAATCTGTGGTCAACGCCAGTTTTCAAAGCCTCGGAATTGAGAACCTGAGTAGACTTGACGTTGAAGCGTTCGAGGGGTTAGCGATACCAGACAGCGAGCTCAGAGAATGGATAAGAGCATCGAGAGATTTCATTAGGATCTTGCTGTCCAGCGAAAAGAAGCTGTGGAAGCAGATTTTTGCTGGGATCGATGAAACGGATGCATGTTTCTGGGAGATTTCAGAGGGTCCGGTGATTCAGCTGCTTAATTTTGCCAAGCTAATTGGTTCTAGGAAACGATCTCTAGACAATCTTTTCCAGTTTTTGGAGCTGCACGAGGCACTAATGGACTTGTTGCCTGATATTAAGGTGATTTTTTATTCAAAGCTAGCCGATCCAATCCGGATATTGGCTGTAGAAGTCTCGTCGACATTGGCCGAGGCTGCAAGGGAGTCTTTTTCAGTGTTTGAAAATGCAGTTCTGCCTGAGCACTCGGAGACGCCAGCCCCTGCCGGAGGCAATATTCATCCTTTGACTAGGTATGTGATGAACCACATTGTGTTGATGATCTCGGATCACAAGCAGACCCTAACTGAGCTCATTACATGGAAACCATCAACTGGATCAATGCATGCCGAACCAAGAAGCACAGACTTTCCTGAACTTGAAGGGAAAGACCCATTGGGACTTCATATGCTATGGATTATTGTGTTCTTGCAGTTCAATTTGGAGGGCAAGTCAATTCATTACAATGATGCTTCGTTGGCCCATCTGTTTATGATGAACAATTGTCACTACATTGTTCAAAAGATTGAAGGGTGCCAGGAACTGAGAGAAACTATTGGGGAATATTACTTCAGAAAGCTAATGGGGAAATGCTGGCGGGCATCGAGGAAGTATCAGAGAACAACTTGGGCAAGGCTGTTGCATTGCCTTAGAGCGGAGGATTTAGTCGGTAGTGGGACTTCCCCTTCTGGACAGTTAGTTGCAGCTTTGAGAGAGAGGATTAAGACCTTCACTGCCATGTTCGACAAAATTCACTGGACACAAGCTACATGGTTTGTTCCAGACAATCAACTTAGAGAGGAGCTTCGAATTTCTATAAACGAATACTTGATCCCCGCTTATAGGTCGTTTATTGGCCGGTGGGAACATCACATAGGAATTGGAAAGCGTCCAGAAAATTACATAAAGTACTCAGCTGAGGATTTAGAGAATGCTCTGTTCGATTTGTTTGAAGGGTCACACCAAGGGAAGAGGAGACAGTGAAGGAGCATGAAATGCTTAGCCAGCTTAGAAACTGCGAACACTTTCTCTCAAATTTTCAATTTTAATTATCACTTGTTCATAGTTTGGCATATCTGGGATGAGTAAATTTCTTTATGAAGATCAGTTGAAGCTCTCTGGCGCGGCAAAGGCTCTCAAGCTGAATGTTTGACCACTTCAATCCCTTTCCTTGTTCTTATCATTACCTTTCTCTTGACGTTGAGGTAAGTGATCGTGGGCTTTGCTCGTGGGATTTTAAATCGTTTGTGGGTAAGTGTATACTAAGAAAAGAGTTCCCTTATTCCATTTTCTGTGTTTGTTTCAAAGGAAAATGGAGTAGCTGTTAGGCTTTGAACCCAACAGTGGAACTAATACCTATGTGTTATGCACTTTCATCCTCAGCTGATGTCTGCATAGATCAAGTTTAGGTACTGGAAAATTGAGCAAACTGTCTACAGTATTAACTCTTATTTTCCAATGAGTGACTTTCCACATGTCGGCCCTACACATGGGAATGACACTTTGACAAGTATTGTGATAAGCTTCATGGCAGACCAAGAAGTCTACCCCAATACTTTTCAAAGGAGGCTCGAAAAGTCCAGAGAGAATTGCAATAATTCAGTGGTCCTACATCCTAATTTCCAATGAAGTGAAAGAAAGAACTGGAGAAAGGAGAAATGACAGGGAAAGTCCCAAAATATCAATGAAAATCTCTGCTAGCTCCATCTACAAGAATTGCCATGACGATATCCAAGAGCGTTAAAAGCATCTCAGGGAAAGGAATAGTTGAAATGGGACCCCCTCGTCAAATGCCAGTTCACCGCAAAGTTTGTGTCTTTTCTGAAAGTTGTGAATTCCTACATCTGTTATACTCCATTGGCAACATTAGATTAAGTCCCAGTTTTGTTGCACCTTCGAGGGTGTTCTAAACTCGTATTTTCCTGTTTCTAAGTGATGAGGTTAGTATGAAGTCAGTTTTTTCCTGTGATTTTGGCATTTTCTAGCTGTCTTTTGCTGACTCTGTTTTATTCCATTCCCATCTGCATGACTCCAATACTTCCTCTTTATCATTTCATTTAATTTTTGAGGAAGATGACCTTCCCCGCCACACCGTCCCACTGGCCACTGGCAAAGCAAAGTAATAAGAATGGAAAAAAGTATTATACTTTTATTTTATCTACCTTAACAATCTTTAATTCGCGATTAATTTTGATTATAAATTATTATTTGGAGGCAAAAAAAAAAAAGTAAATAAAATAAAAAATAATAATTAAATTATTATTAATATTTAGTTTATAATTAAAATTTGATATACAATTTTACTTTAAAAAGAAAAATTGTAAATAATAAGACTTTTAAACTAAATTTAA
This sequence comes from Bruguiera gymnorhiza, assembly GCA_020883675.1. Lineage (NCBI taxonomy): Eukaryota > Viridiplantae > Streptophyta > Magnoliopsida > Malpighiales > Rhizophoraceae > Bruguiera > Bruguiera gymnorhiza. The sequence goes on along the minus strand of JAIRCJ010000036.1, from coordinate 627,450 downwards.
AGTGAAAATTTTATTTTTGAGTACTAATTGTATCATCCAATTACAAAAAGAGTCTATCTTTTTTCAAAAATTTTAGGTTATATAATAATACTTATTTAATTATCTATTTAAAATTTAAATATTTACTTTAAATATAAATTTTTACTATTACTTAACTTAAGATTTATATAATATTAAAATAATTTAATTAAAAATTAATAACTGAAATTAAACTAATTCCTTTATAAAAAAGAGTTAGGATTTATTGCAGAAAAGGAGTTTCTATTAGAGGGGCCAAAAAATACATTCCAAGAGGCTAAATAGACAATTTTGAGAGGACGTTTTGAAGAGGTAAAATCATTTTAGGAGTCGCATGATGAGATAATTGGTATTTTTGAGGGCCAAAAGATTCTTTTGGCCAAAACAATACAGAGAGAGCAATAAATCTAGGTAGAAACATTCTCAAGTGTTAATAAATCACTGTCAACATTTAAAGGAATCCAAATATCCTCGAAAACCAAATACATATATAAGTAACAATTCAAGTGAAGAAATTTCTCTCTCGAGTCAATAATTTTTGCAATAAAAGTGTTCATAATAAGATTATAAGACCTTTTTTTCTTTATTCGTCTCATTCTCCTGCATTTTTATGAATGTGAACACAAAAAAAAATAGATCCAAATTAAGTTTAAAATTAAGATCAAGTTAATAGTAAGTATTAATAATTAAACATTTAATCAAATACATTATTTCACCCACCAAAAATTATTGGTGATCATTAAGTAAACTACATCAATTAAGTTAGCATAAAAGAGGCAGAGATACTATATCTAGAACTAACAAAATCCAGCAACAACCTCACACACAAGCATCAAAATTAAGCAAAAAAACACATATCTTAAATTGAGGCTCTCAGTCTTCGCTTTCTACATAACAAAAGTAAGATTCAGTTTTTTTCTTTCTTTCTTTCTTTTCTTTGTTGTGTGTTTTGACATATTCTCAAATCAAATAAAAAAAAACCAACAAAAAATAATAAATAATTAAAGTGATGAAAAAAAATATATAAAATCGGGTATTCTGCCCTAAAAGACTTCATTGAAAAAGTTGTTGCCGACCATTTGGCCAAAAATGCAATCAAGGCACCTCTAGAATCCTCGGAAGCCTATTTACACATCCTTGAAAGTGGTGTCGCAAATACCAATGGAGCAAGTATTTTGTTTAAGTATCGGTCGAGTATAAAATGGATTAATCACTGAATGTCAACTAAAGATAAGAGTATAATGAAGGAGATTAGAAAAGATGTAAGGTATGATTGCATATAAAAGGCATTCAAACAATCTCTAATGGAACATTTAGACCAAACTTAGGTCAAACTACTAATTTTACTATTAATCTCTCTTAACTCTCATAATATTAACATTACAATTTTTTGCCAATTTATGTCACTTTTTTTAATTACTAAATATAAATTAATTATCTTATAAATAATAATTTTTTTTGAACTCTAACATAAATACAGTGGATATAATTATATTTATTTGGCTAATTTATATCAATAGACATACTAAAAAAAAACATGATATAGGTTATATTATTTTGTTTAAGATTCTTTAGGATGCAAGGAATTCTTCCAAAGGTCATGCTAGAAACCTTTAGGTGATGCCAACAAGTAGAAATGGATTAGTAATTAAAGATTTCTCAATAAACTAAGACAACCAATTAGCAATTCAAGCATGAAAAGAAAAAAAAATTAAAATAAAAACTTCTCATAAATGTAAAATATGAACATTTAATTCATACCTCCTTAAAATAAGGTCATATGAACAAAAAAAAAAAGTTCCAACAAACATGACAAAAGAGTAGGAAACAAGAAGAAAATATCAATGGTGATACATTAGAACCAAAAAAGATTTTCTTCAAATAACATTTACAAGGGAAGACAAACGCATAATAAGATTATCCTAGTCTAAGTATATTCAAATAACTACAACTAATAAAACTAATAATTTTACATAAAATTTGGACATGCCTTACATTGGCAACCTAAGCGAAAGGATCACATAGTTATTTCAAACAAATATAAATTACATGTCAATATAACTCAAAAATTTCAAATAACAATTAAAAATAATTTTGTACAAAGTTTGAACGTATCTTATATCGTCAACTCAAGTGAAAAGATCAGACAATTACCTCAAAGAAATATAGATAACATGACAATTTACCTCCAAAATTTTATTAATAAATAGCAATTGAAAGTAATTTGATACGAAATTTAAATATACTTTATATTAATAATTTGAGTGAAAAATCATATAATTATTTTAAATAAATACATATTTACTTTGAAAATTCTTGTAGTACAAAATTTGAATATATTTTACATTTGCAACCCAAACCAAAAGGTCATGTAGACATCTTAAACAAATATAAATTACATGTTAGCACACATCTAGAATTTCAAGAGCACATAATAGTTGAATGTACTTTACATCGTCGACTTGAGTGAAAGGATCAAACAATCATCTCAAATAAGTACAGACAATATGCCAACTTACTTTTAAAATCCTCACTATAAATCGCAATTAGAAGCTGTTTTGTGTAACCTTAAAAATGCATTCCTGAGCAAAAAGTAATGCAGTCGTTTCAAGTAAGCCTAGCAAAGGGTTCTTTTGCCCCTCAAAAAACTCCAATTGTCTCGGCATGGTGAATTATTTTGGAAGCCAAATCTTGTCTTTTCATATCATTAATTGCTCCGAAAGCACTAAATGAAAGTGTTTATGAGCCAAATAACATGAAATTGATCGTTAAAATGGAACTGGGAAAGGAAGAGTTTAGAAAGGTGAGAGCGAAATTAATTTTATGGGACAACAGAATTGAGAGGGGTCCGAGCCGAGAAAAGAAGAAAAAAAAAGAAAAAAGAAAGAAAAGGGATGGAGGAAAAGAAAAAGAAAAAGAAAAAGAAAGAGAAACAGAAAGGTGAGGCGGCAGTGGAAAAGAAAACAAAAAGGAGAAAAAAAGAAAAAGAAAATAAAGAACAAAATAAAGACAATCTCATCCCCACCTTAACATCATGTTTTTACATTCCAATGGTCAGAGTGAAGAATAAAACGAGGTCAATAGCCTCTCCTTCAATGTATTTTCCACGCCTCTTCTCAATGGCATATGTACCAAAGGCAAGTCAATGGGTTCCATAGTCAAGCTGCCAAGACATTAATCCGTTTCACCTATCCTTTCTGGGATGCATTTACTTCACAGGAAGAAGAGTCTATGGTTTCAGGGCTTTGTGAAATGGCCAACGAGCATTTAGCTTAGCTCAAACTTCGGCTGAAAAGGAGTTGCCTTTCTGTTTTACCGGGGAAATCGCCCATGATAGCCACAAGTAAGTAAGACAAGTTTCTTCATCTCTCCTTCCTTCCTTCATTCCTTTGTTGAAGTTCTCGAGAAGAAAACAAAAAGTTTTATATCTGGCAATCCAGCTGGAACTCTAAGCTATCCACACTTTACGTTGTATTCTGATCTCTTAATTATTAACTTCGTTGCATCTTTGCCTAATAACTTCATCCGATCTTGATTATTTCCCTTGTGTCCCTGAAGTATTGACGTGGATTTTCAGTTGTTAGTAGCTTGGTTTATATGAAGTCTAGGAGAGCCATGGAGCTGTTTCCCCCAGAGCTCAGGAAATTGTGGAAGCAGTGGGAGCTGAGAGCTTTGGTTGGTCTTAGCCTCGTCTTGCAGATAATACTCATAATCCTTGGCAACCGCAGGAAGTTCACAAGCAGAATTTGGCTTAGAATTGTGTTATGGTGTGCCTATCTGATGGCTGACTGGGTAGCAACTGTAGCACTTGGTGTCCTTTCGAACAATCTCGGAGATGTCATTGAGAACACTGGAAATAGTTCTTCGGTGAAAGCAGGGACAGAACTTACTGCATTTTGGGCGCCATTTCTCTTGCTGCACTTGGGAGGGCCTGATACCATTACTGCTTATTCAATGGAAGATAATGAGCTGTGGTTAAGGCACTTTCTGGGGTTGGGAGTTCAAGCTGGGGTAGCCCTTTACATTTTCATTTTGGCCTGGGCCAGAACTCAGCTTTCGGTAATAACCATTCCGATGATCTTAGCTGGGCTTGTGAAGTATGGAGAAAGAACATGGGTGCTCAGATCAGCAAGCAATGAACAATTCAGAGACTCCATGCTCACGAGTCCTGATCCTGGTCCCAATTATCCCAAATTTATGCAGGAGTACACATTGAGACAGTTTGAGGGGTTTCACGTCAAAGCAGAAGAGGTGATTGAGTCACAGGTTGCAGTGGATGTTTCTTCCATTGGTGACGGCTCCATTCCTGATGCAACCGAATTGGTTATAGCTTTTGAATTATTCAACACTTTCAAGCGCCTTTTCGTGGATCTAATCCTTAGCTTTCAGGATCGAGAAAAGAGCCAATCTGTGTTCAAAGACATGTCTCCTGAAAAGGCTTTCAAAGTAGTCGAGATAGAACTCGGATTCATGTTTGATGTTCTCTACACCAAGGCCCCGGTAATATATTCATCTCAAGGCTGCATTGGTCGCTTTGTCAGTATGTCCCTCACCTCTATTGTTCTAGTGGTATTTTCTCTATTTGTGGCTCATAAGGAGAAGCACCCGAAATTTGATTTGGCCTTGACTTTTGCATTGCTGGCTATAGCTATTGTTCTTGAAATTTATGCAGTACTTCTGCTGCTCTCATCTGACTGGGTAGATTTTTATTTGAGTAGGCACAACAAAAACATTTTGGGCAAGACCATCGCTTGTGTGCAATTGCCAAAGAACCCCAGGTGGTCAAATTCCTTGGCCCAGTACAGCTTGCTAAATTTTTGTCTAAAAACCAAACCTGTAATTTGCTGCACTTTGCAAAAGCTGTTTTGCTTGGATAAGATCCTGGAAAAACAGCAGTATAAGACCTCAAAGGAAGTTTCTCAAGATATAAAAGAAATGATTTTCAACCACTTGAAGAAGAAATTTGAAGAGACCTTTGAAACCAATAGAGATAATCAAAGCAGTGACAAAGGACTAATCGAGAATTCAAGCAGTGAAAAGGATCTCAAGGCTCACAGCCTTGTGCTAATAAAGTTTGGTTATCCAGAGTTGACATGGAGCACTGAGCTAGAGTTTGATCAAAGCATCCTAATTTGGCACATTGCTACTGAGCTCTGCTACCATACTGATCTCGGAGAGGTTCAAAGTACCATTACGTCAAAATGCAAAATGAGCAAGCAGTTATCTCGTTACATGCTTTATCTCCTTGTCATGCATCCTTCAATGTTACCGATGGGGATTGGAAACATCAGATACCGAGACACATGTGCTGAAGCTGCAAAGTTTTTTCAAGATCGCAAGTCCATTTCAGATGATGACCAATTTGGCAACGTTTCTTCTCTTAGAATTTGCAGCCTTGTCATGAATTGGATCAGAAAAGGAAAGACAGCATATGATAAATCACAAGCTTGCAAGATGTTGCTCAAGGTAAACACCGCAGTTCCACCAACTAAAGTGAAGGGTGACAGGAGCAAATCTGTGTTGTTTGACGCGTGTAGGCTGGCATCGCAATTGCAAGACATTTCAAACAAAGAGCCAAAATGGGAGATGGTGAGTGCAGTTTGGGTGGAAATGCTAGCTTATGCTGCTAGACAATGCAGAGGATATTATCATGCACAGCAGCTTAGGCGTGGCGGAGAACTTCTCACACATGTGTGGCTACTTATGGCACATTTGGGTTTAACTGAGCAATTCCAAATATCACAGGGCCATGCAAGAGCCAAGCTAATGATATTTTGACGTGTTTGAGAAATTAACTTGACACGGGATGTACTGTTTTGTTTCATTTCTCACCGACACTTTATATCTATGTTCAATGCTACTGTAATTATAAACAGTCGAGGGTCTGATCTCTCAAGCAGGAAAGAAAAATAACACAACAGAATCTGTCTGGTCAAGAACTTCTTGTAAAAAATAAATGCATGTGGGGTGAGATTCAGAGCAGCAATATCTTTCCCAGAATATGAAGCAAGAGTTGTGAAGCAAACAGTTGACAAAGAATGACGAAGACTTGAATCCAAAACATTAGCTGCTATATGCTCCGTAATGCATCTGGGCCAAACTGCTAAATTATGCAGGACTCCTGAATGAATTTTCAATGTGTCTCAATAAGCTTTTTTGCCAAGTTTTCAGATCCCAAGGCAGGAAGCCGGTGTCCGAGTTTTCAAACAAATTGAGTCCACAAAGTAAGTAATTGTGCATTAACATTCTAAACTACCAAAATAGGGGGCTAGTGTTTTTCCCCCATGGATAACAACAACGGTGACTCCTACAATGTTGTCCATTTTGCAGACGGGTTGGGGGGCCGACGGACCAGAACCACCTGACCCATGAACCGGCTCATAACACGAACAGGCCCATCAACAACCCAACCCGATCTGACCCAACTTAGTTTGCCACTAGTTAATCATAGAGGTCGTGAGTAACTTCCCTTTATTCATTGATTTATGAAATGGAGCTGCTGCAGTCCAGTCCACCTAGACCGAACACAGCCAACATTTCTATCCGTTGATCTAATCCTCGCTCGAAACTGAAAGCAAAAGATGGCAGTGGTAACCCGGTGCTCCTCTTGCTTCTTCGCATCCCTGGACTCCCTCCTTTCTCCACCCTCCCATCCCATCAACCCCACCAAATCCCGTCTTCCCGGTCAGTGCCCGATTCTCTCTCTCTCTCTGTCTTGTTTTGCCTGTTGCTGGATTACATTGTATTTATGTGGGATGATGTTGGAATGTCTTGTTTTGTGCAATTTTTAGTTGGATTAGTAACCAAAATTGTAACCTTGATGGGTAATGAAGGAGTCTGCTAATAAAGTTCTAACCTTTAATGTTTAAAAATGTATGGTAAAGTATATGCCATTTTTGGGTTGGAGTGTTCTGCCCATGAGATATGTTGTCTTTCACGAGACTCTTTGTGTGGGGTGTGTGTAAAGATTCATATTTCAGGTCTTGTAATGTGTGGAAGATCATTTGCTTCATTGCCTTACATGAGTGTTTGGATGTAGTTTGATGAAAACTTCTTGCATTGTTATTCTGTAAGTAAAGAAGTGATTTTTGAATGAATTCAAAGTGAATTTTTTGCTTCTATCGTACCAGGAAATTTTGCTCCCCTTCTGTCTAGAGGAGATAAACGTGCATCAATGTCTGGAGATAAGTTGCTGGGTGGCAGAAGTATATCTCTAGGATCTATGTTAAAACGTTGTTCCGATGCCATTCAAGTGCCAGCTGTTTATGAAAAATTTTGTGAACCATTGTCAGCTCATCAGGTATGATGGTGAGTCCTCCAGTTTAACTTTTTACTTTATTTCTCTTATTATATTGCTAATAGTTAACTTTGCATGATTCATAAGAAAAGCTCCTCTTAATGGAGGGAGCTTGGACAAACACACATTTTTTGATGCTTTAAATGTTGAGAGTAGCACTTTCTGGTGTGCATCCATCTATACGCAACCTGTTATACTGCTTCCTAACTCAAGCAACCATCAGATCATGAAAACAAGGAGCTGGTATAGCTATATTTTGGGTCCAAACCTCTGCTTGTCATTGTATTGGCAGCATCATAAGTTGATACTGAACTTACAAACATATATCCTCAGCAGGCATTGACATGGCTAATAACGACAGCTGAAATCCACTTAATTACAGAATAAATGGAATTCAGTACTGTTCCATAACTTCATGCGGTCTTTTTATGTTTATTCTGTTTTGATTAGAGCTTTATAGAGTTTGTAGACACACCAATTGGTTATATTAGAGGGATTATATTGTTTGTCAATATCTTGTTAACCATCTGATTGAGTAATGATATAGCCTTTGCAGGGAAAAGCAAAAGTAAGGGACCCCGCAACTGCTTTTCTTGTTAGTAATGCCTTGGTTTGGACTGCACCTTTTGAAGCTTTAGCCGAAACATGTGAGGCTGATAACTCCATCTTCAACATGCCTTTACTGCTATTTGTAGCTCTCATTGGGGCTACTGTTGGAGGTATGGTGCATTGGCTCTGTGGTCACGACTTACTTGTCCAAATCCCACCAAGTTTTTTGAATCAAGTTTGAAGGTTTTTGCATGTATAACTGGGATACTCATGAATGTCGAATCTGTCTCTGTAATGTCGTTATAATATTATCCACCCAGAGGTTTTCTTTTATTCCTTTATTTTGCATACAGTAGTAGCAAGTGCTCTATTTGTTGAATTTCAAGGTGCAAGGATTTTTTATCAATGCATGCAAATGTGTGGTTTGAATGGGAAGGCTCCTTTATTGTTCATGTGAAATCTGTTTCTGGAAGTCTTTGTCGCATGTACACTGATAGATGCAGTGCATGCTTTAAGTGTTTGCTTAAATTTAAAGGTACGCATTGCACCAATGAGTTAATGCTTGTATCATAGGCCTTCTTGCAAGACAGAGAAGAGGAGAATTGCAGCGGCTGAATGAGCAACTGCGCCAGATAAATGCAGCTTTGAGAAGGCAAGCTAAGATTGAGTCATATGCTCCCAGTTTGAGTTATGCACCAGTTGGTAGTAGAATTCAAGAGAATGAAATAATTGTTGACCCAAAGAAAGAGGAGTTGATTTCTAGGTTGAGAAGTGGGAAGAATTTTTTGAGAAATCAAGATCCAGAAAAGGCATTTGTGGAGTTCAAGACAGCCCTTGAGCTTTCTCAGGATGTGAAGGATCCAATAGAGGAGAAGAAGGCTGCAAGAGGCTTAGGTTTGTTTCATTCATTTGAACTTCTGCTTCCCATTAGCTGTGCACGCGCGTGTATTTGCTTTTTATCCATAGATGCTTACAAAAATGGAGTAATGCAACAGAAAAAGCAGTCTGTTCTATAATACTATATGCTGTTTTTCAGGTGTTTCGGATCCTTTGTTAAGATATTTAGCTGGTGACACACTACCATTGTTCTTGCCTTATGGTCCATGCACAGCTCAACTTGTTAACACGCCTGCCTTCTATCTTCACACAAGCTTATGTTTGAGGTTGTTACAATTGAAATGTTCTTTGTTCAGGAGCCTCGCTGCAAAGACAGGGTAAATTTCGTGAAGCCATTAAATATCATTCTATGGTTCCTGCAATCTCTGAGCAACAAGGAGAAGACTCTGGAAACACTGAGGCTTACGGAGCAATAGCAGATTGCTACGCCGAACTTGGAGACCTTGAACGAGCTGGGAAATTCTATGATGAGTATATTGCAAGGTTGGAAAGGGACTGACTCTTTTAACAAACAACGTATCATCAGAGGGCTTAGTCGTGGATTTTTCATCCTTCATTGTATTTGTGACAAATCATCTGCTGCTCATAATAATCCCGAGGAACTACACCATGTTTCCCATGATTCTGGTTCTCCTTTAAGAACTTGTGATCGATTCGTTGGCTAATCCTAACTTTTATTCTGCAAGGGTTTGATTTTTCTGCTTGGCTTTAATGTCTTAATAGCTGAATTCATTTATCCATGGGTAATTTGCAATCTTTGTGGCAGCTCAGGCTGAATACCTCGACTTTGTCATTCGCCTACCTTTTTTTCCCGTTTGAGCAGGTTGTTTAGAACTTAGAGTCGTCTTAATCAGCATACAGACACTTATATTACATGAACATCTACCATAAAGATTGTACAAAGAGCAGAAAAGCAACATTAATCAGGATCCAAACCCACCCCTCGTAAGTCTACTTTCCATGCACTCGGGTTAACTTTTGGGGTATTCTTCAGCAAAGAGGTAAATAAATTGTGAGAAGGAAAGGAAATGAATCCGTTACAAAAACTGATGACAACATACACCAAGATCATCTTGACAAAGTTTACAATACAACAGATACTCAAAACTCTGAAGCATACCATTCCCCATACTATAACAGTCAATCTCAATTCGTTCTAATCACCCTAATCACTCGTCTCTACATAGAAGATGATAACAGAAAAGCATACATATTATGTATACATCAATACCACAGCAAGTATAATGATGTAAACATGTGGATGGCAACCTCACAGCTAGATAAAGAGACAACAGAAGAGGCTTCCTAATTACTTATAATAACTCAAATAGGTAGCAAAGGCAGGAAATAAAGGTGTAGCACAAACTCTTGTAACTGATAGTACATGAGTTGTTGGGCAGCAGCAACATTCTGGAGCCCGCCATCATATTTTGCTTGGCTTGCCGCAGCGACACACATTCCCATTGCTGCTTGCTTAAAAGAGGATTGCTGGCTCTGGGGATGTATAAAGGTATGAACACCATCCATCTTGCTCATTGCCAGTTGCCACTCATAGGCTAGAATATCAGTGGCTGAGATGCCCGGCAGAGTAGCTGCTGGTGGTGGGGGAAGTGGGTTTGAACTTGTCCCTGGAGGAGTCGGCTTGCTACCCCAGGAGCACTACAAGCATGTAATGACAGTCAAAACAAAAGGAGGTTTTTCTACCAACATATGCCAACAAATAATAAAATGACTATCTTGCCCTCCTAGTAAATAAGAATAGTGAGATCATACATCAAAATCACATGCGCGGTTCAAATACCTTTATTTGCTTCCCACAGAGAAGTGACGGAGCATTTCCTATCTGAATAGCTAGAGCAGCCTCAGCACGAGTACTGTATCTCACGAAACCAAACACCTTATCTCACTGAACACGGACCTCCTCAATGACCCCAGCACCAAGAGCTTGGAAACGGTTGTGGATATCTAGCTGAGTTACCTGCCAGTTCGACAAACACAACAAATCTTCAAGAAATTTCATGGTAATTTAAACCCTGTGGGATTGCAAGTTTCACTCACGTCAACATTCTTTTCTTGTGTCTAGCCCCTATCTCTATTAAGGTGCAGCAAAAGTATTTCAGTGAAGAAAAGCTGGAGAGCAATCACGTGTCCACACATACAACCACACACAAATTAGCAGCAGAGAACTGGTATATGGGAAAAAATGCTTCTTACCTCTAGAGCAAGATTGCCCATATAGACAGTGGTATACTGAAGATTGTTTTCAGAAGCCTCACTGTTTGTTGTCTCTTTGCCATCCTCTGCACAAACGACAGAAAACACATCAAGTTTTCCCATCATAGGCTTAGGTGTTTGTGAAGGATACAGGAAAATGAAATAACATCCCACACAAATAAGAAATCACAAAATCAAACAAAAGCTGACCCCTCTTTTTAGACAAGCACAAGGCTTCTTTGGGCATTCAATGAACTAGATTCCCACCATTTAAAACAGACACTTACCTGCAAATGAAGGAGCTTCCACCATTTACTCCTGCTACATTGACCTGATGTGCCCTTTGTCACTTCCACCACACTTTTGGCATCAGAGCTTTGCTTGTCCTCATTGTTGCCAGCACCTTTTGTTGCCCAATTGCATCATATCTGTCTGCTCCCAAGCCACTTTCCTAAAAAGTGATCCAACAGAATTTGCATCATTACATGTAAATTTTGATAAGTAAACTAATTCTCTTATCAATCTATATCACCTAGCACCAAATAAGACAAAAAAAAAAAAAACTACTCTTCTTCTTCTTATATGAGGGTATCATAACTAATCTATTAAAAATATTGCAGACAGAAATGCTACACTTAGTCCTAATTTATGACAAATCTTTTCTAACTGAATTGACACTTGTTCTGCATCATTTTCATACCTTTTAAGTCATTTATTGAACTTTGAGCATGCTGAAGGCAAAATGAAAACATAAAAATCATTATAAAACCAATTTAGTGCAGACCATCAAAGCCAAATGAACAAATAAAATAAAAATAAAGACCTGTTGAGTTTGGAAAGAAACAAAGCCAAACCCTCTTGAACGCCCAGTCTTCTGATCCCACATAACCCTTGCATCACTGATAACCATCACAAGGTCAGATGAGGGGTCATTCTTACAACCTGATAGGTTCTTATTAGAAAAACACATCCCACCTTTTTATTTCAAAAGTTGGAAAAAAGGAAACCTCTCACATAGAATACAAGAGAGAAGACTTACAAACAACTTGGATAAACTGAGAAGCAGGCAAACAGCATCGCATCAGTAACCTCAGGACTAAGATCACCAACAAAAATGTTGTAGTGACATGCACATCACAATGACAGCTCACTTACGAATTACAATAATCAGACTACTAAAATTAACCAAGAAACTTGAAACAAAAACATGGCCTAACCTGATGTATCTTCCCTCTGGCCACTGGTATATGCCCAATTAACTTTGATAGGCTGCCCAAACCTATAAATTACTTAAATTTATGATGTAAAGAAAGCAACCGAGGATCATAAACCAGAAGCAGTAAACACCAAAAGAAATGTAATAAACAATAATAATAATAATAATAATAATAATAATAGTAATTTTCTTTTAAAAAAAAAAGCACGAAACTTGAAAACCCCATACTTGATTACAGTCCCGAAAAATTTAAACTTTAAAGCCCAATGGCTCTAATCAGAGAAAAACTCCATAAACACATGAGCAAAAAATGAAATCTAAGCCTATCCAGCTCCAGAACCCCCCAAATGAATTCCAAACAGCAAAAAAATCACACTTGCGACCTCCGATCATCCAAAGCTCTAAACTTCACAAGCAAGACGGAGAGAGAGAGAGAGGGGGGAACCTGAGGAGCAGCAAGGAGAGCAGGATGGTAGAGAGACTGTTGCATCAGAGCTTGTTGCATCGAAGCTTGTCGTTGCTGCTGCTGTTTAAGCCTCGGGGGCAGCATTTTTTCTTTTTTCTTTGTTTTTTTTGGGTGTTCGGTGTAAGTTGTGAAAATTAGCAGCGGGGTGGAGATGAGAGGGTGTGTTTGTTTCCCGAGAAAAAGTTAAACAAGAAAGAAAAATAAGTACTGAAAAAGTGAAGAGATAGAAGCTAGAGAGAGAGAATCTGACGAGGAAATGAATGAGTGGCAATCGTTTTTTTTTTTTTTTGTGTTTAAATTATGAGATACAATTTTTTGTTTTCTATAATAATTTTTCAGAGAATTTTACTGCTTAATTTTGATATATATATATTTTTACGTTTTTACTTAAATTATAGTTTTGATATAATTTACATATTAAATAATTCTGTATTAGTATTTTGCACGGGAAAATAATTTAGTATAGTTTCACAATCACATCATAAAAAATTATAAAATTGTGTTTTTTTTTATCTCATCTTGAAAAAACTAATAGAGAAGGTAGAATTTTGAAAGAATTAACAGGGGACCCATTTTCTCAAATATACTAATTTTAATTATAAAAAAACAATTGCACTGTTCCTGGTTGTGGTGAAATGGCCCGATAAATGCACGGGCAAAGATGAAACGAGTGTCGTTTCTCGTCTTAAATTGCTCAGCACAAAATCACAAGCAAAACAAGCTTCAATCCACGAGGAAGAGTTAAGATCCAAAGGCTAATACAGCAAATTAAGAATCAAACCCCTCCTCATCTGGCACTGACATGTTCCAGTAAGGGATCCATTATCAAGAAACAGTCAAAGAGTCAAAACATAATTACAAATATTCTACCAAAGCAGCAAAAAGTACAAAACATGGAAAAAAAAAGCACAGCCAAAGAAAGTTAGGATTCTGATGAACTGAGCTAACATATCCGAAGATCCTCCTAAACCACATGATTAACTCGGTGAGCTGATCTAATGGCTGTATATATCTATAATTTGAGCTCAAGTTGCTTTGATGACAGGCCTTCCGGTTCAAGCTGTGGATTGCTTTCCCCTGCTGACTTTGAAGTGGCTGCCGGTGGACTGTTTATCTGATAAGGCGCTTTTGATGTAATCCTCCCTTTTCTCTTATCAAGGAACCGATGAAGCGAAGCTCTTCTAGCAATTGGCAGACCTGTAATATGAACCACCAAAAAAAAAAAAACCAAATAATGTTAGTACAAGCCACAAGAGGGAAATTCCATGTCTGGCCAATAGAGTTGAATTCAGATCATTGCGAAAAGGGTATGAAATATTTACCCGAACCATTGGCTTGAGGCCGTAAATGAAGCGGGTCGGGGGCATTATTGGAGGCAGTAGCAGCGGGACTTCTGGGAATGTGTACTTCCTTGACAGATGCAGGAACAAAGCCATTGGAGTTACTAGCCAGAGACATGATCTGCTTGGCCTTATCGGCAGGAAAATCATCAAAAACTATCACTCGTCCACCAAAGAATATGGTCATTTGGGCAGATTTTCCAATTGATGACGAGTCCTCATTATGACGTGGATCGCAAACCTTTTCCAAATTGGGCAACATATTCATTGTTGTTGTTGTTGCTGCTGCTGCTGCTGGTGGCCTGGATGTTTCAGAACCTGAAATATTGCCAGATAGATCCATCAGAAGCAGGTCGATCTGTCTAAGGACACTCTGGGCCATATGTCCCATATCTTTAAAATCCTAAAACGAAAAAGAAACCCTCAGAAAAGAAAGACGGCTTTTTGATGATTGAGAAACCCAAAAGAAAAACTGTCCAAGAAAGCCAATCGGAAGCTCAATTCAACTTCAGACCCCAGAAATGCAATTATCCTTCATTCTTTTAATTAAAAAAGAAAAAGAAAAAGAAAGAGAAGAAAACAAAGGACTAGAACTACTAATATATATCATGCTGGGAAAAGAACGTTTGGGTTACCTTTAGGTTCAAGCTTGCCATCGATTCCAAGCTGGCAAACATCTCCAAGACTAGTGAATCTTCCCTTCAAATACTGGCTCAAAAGATTGCATGTCTTAGCGAAGTTGGATCTCTCCGGTGCCTTGCCGGACATGTTAACAAAACTTGCCATCGCTCAATTGCTTTACCTCAACCTACCTCCTCCACAGGCGGCCACAAAGACTACAATAATATTGTTCCGCAAATTTCAGTGCTGCTTTCAATATGAACAGGGAGATATATATATATATATATATATGGACTTTGAATTTCTTTAAATGACAAGGGAAAAACGTGTCTTTGACTTCTGTTTGGTGACTGATACCTTGTGTTAAGGAGTTGGGGGAGGGGGCTAGGGGGCCAGGACGACGGATGAACATAAACAAATGGGTGGGAAGTTGGCTTCTCTAGCACGTTCTTTTGAACCTGATTAGCACATGAGCTGTCCTTGTCCCCTCCTTCTCTTCCTTATCTTTGAAACACGTTTATTCTGTCATTAGAAAATTGTAGGAGCATGGAAGAATTATCATTTGAGGGGGTGACGACGATGGTGACGTTGTTGGGAACCACCAACTTCGCGGGCAATTCATCTCCTCGTTTTGGTGAATGTACCATATTGGCCTCCCCTCGTTGACTGTGGGGCTGCCATCTCGATGCGTCCTCTTCTTCCAAGTTGGTTTACGAGTGGAAAGCGATGATTGTTATACTCCCGTAATTCAAGGGAGTCGGCGTGACCTTTCCAGTCCATTGGACAGACCGAAGCTGAGATGTCCAGCCGACAGCCGGCGTTTTTTTGTCGGGCTGGTTCGTTCCTCTTTCGCAATCGCGACAAGACGTCTGTCAAAGACGAGGACGTGGGACCCACCCCCGCCCCCCCGCGGGGCAAGCACGAGGAGGAAAAAGCTTGCGGGCACGTAGGAAACGCTTCCTCGCAATAAAAACCAACGGTTGAAAATAAAAAAAAAAAAGAAAAAGAAAAAGGGCACGTGATAAACAAGGGCTCGGCCAAAGGGTAATCATGTCATTTAAGTAGTCGGGTCGGGCCCACGTCGGCGAGTGACGTTTTTGTGCGCGATGGGGACTGGGCCATGTGATCGTGAGTGAGTGGTGCCGGAGGCCGATGCTAACAAAGTATCGTCGTGGCTTGCACCTTTTTCACGTGCTGGCACTAATCTTGCTCTTGATTAATTAACAATTTAAAAGGTTTTTTTCTTTTTGTTTTTTTTTTTTAAAGAAGAAGAAGAAGAAGAAGAAGGGAAATTAAATTAATGCCAAGTTGCCAGTGTGGAAAAGACTAGAAAGGTCTTGAAGAAAACAGTACAGGAAATTGCATTTCTTAAAGAACATTATTATTATTATTATTATTATTATGGTCTATGTTTTTCCAGCAAGCCGAGTTTGTCATTTTTTGGCCTGGTGTCTCGTAGAAAATGATGAAATGAAGACATTCGGCGTATGACTTTTCATTTCCATCTAGAAGTACGACAACCAATAACTAATGTAATATACCTTTTGTTTTTGTCTTGTTTCAAGAAGATTGAGTTTGTCATTCTCATTTTTGAGTTGATGTCTTAATGAGATCAATGTGTGGGAAATGGCCGAAAAAAGATGAAACCCCCCCTCCCCTTTTTTTTGTTAGCATTGACATCATTTTCTCATAACCTTCTATTTTCTGTTTTGTAGTTTTAATCTATATTCCCCACTTACCTATACACGGAATAATCAGAAAATAGAGAAGCTGGGTCCAATTGATAGAAACGAGAAAATCATTTGCTAGCTCGGGAAAATGAAAAACAGTGTGCAAATTTCCTGTTTTTTCTATTGGTTTTGCAAGGCAATAGAATTCTTCCACCTGAGTTGGAAGCTTTATAGGTTTCTGTGTGTTTAAACTTCTATACGTGATTCAGCTCTTTCCATTTTTTTTTATTGAAAAAAAAAAAGTTGAGTGACATGGGAAACTCTAGTTTGTTACAGGCGATGATGCTGAAAGCGTTGAGGACATTGTAAGACTCACTGATATTCCGGTGATTGGATTCTCTGTTTGGGACTATAGACGGGGATAACTTATACCCTAAACATGTCATTTTCTGAGGTAAAAAAGAGAGATGAAAGAAGAAGGTATGGTTGTAACGGTAATGACGGTACAGGGAGCTGACCATTTCAAACAAGGAAAAAAAATTCCACTTTTTGGCTTGGGAAGACATGCTATGCCATGCCAAACTTCAGTTTCTGAGGTTTATCTTTCACTTGCTCAGGAACCCATCACGATTCCCGAGGAACCAAGGCAAAAACCGAAAAACCAGGAAGAACAGTCACGACCCACCAACCCCCCAAAACCCAAAAATAAAGATGAAAAAAAATTTGCAGAGAAAGCTACATTGGCAGGAGCTGTCAATTGTTTCCATTTAATTCTGATGGCCTTGGATTGGCTTTTCCGGCCAAATCATCTTCCTCTAACTATCTTAATCGTCAAATATTGTACATCGACATCTTCAGTGTCCGAATCCGAAGCCCTGATTAAGCTTAAACAATCATTCACTAATTCCAGCAGACTTACTTCTTGGACGCCTGGCTCGATCCCTTGCAAAGGACAAGGTAATTATTGGATTGGCCTTCATTGTTACAACGGTGGCAGCGTTACAGGACTTAGACTTGAAAACATGGGTTTAGCAGGAAAAATTGATGTTGATTCATTGGTTGATATTAAAGGACTCAGGGCCTTCCTTCAGCTTTGCTTATAATTCTTTCTAGGGTGAAATTCCTGGAATCAATAGGTTAGGCCATTTGAGGGCTGTATTCTTATCAGGGAATCAGTTTCGGTTGCGATTCCTTCGGATTTCTTCTCCAAAATGGGGTCTTTGAGGAGAGTTTGGCTTGCAGAAAACAAGCTCATGGGAGAAATTCCATTGTCATTGGCTGAATTGTCCCATCTTGTTGAATTACGCCTTGAAGGCAATCAGTTTAGTGGGGCTATTCCAGATTTCAAGCAGGCAACTTTGATGACATTCAACGCGTCGGACAATAATTTGGAAGGAGGAATTCCCACTGGTTTAGCAAGATTCAATACGAGTTCGTTTCGGGGAAACGCTGGCCTTTGTGGAGAGAAGTTCGGCAAGGCATGCACTAGCACACCTAATTCGTCTTCCCCGGCGCCAAGCGCTTTTAATTCAAATGCGGCTAGATCTATTGTTGGCAGAGACGATACAAAAGATCTCGATAAAAAAATTGCAGGCCTTGCAACATTGTCGGTCATGCTATTTTCTGGGGGAGTTTTTGTGGTCGTTAAACTGATGCGAAAAGATGAGCATTCTGAAACTCTTAGAAGGACCAGCAATCCTGAAGATTCAATGGCAGTCGAGGTTTCAAGGCCAACTAGACCAAAACAAATGGGAGTAAAGAAAAAGACTGGATCGGCCAGCCGGCAAGGATCTTATTACAAGAAGAAGAGAGGGAGTGTGGTAGGGGACTTTGTAGTGGTGAATGACGAGAGGGTGTCTTTGGACTCCCCGATTTGATGAAGGCTTCGGCTGAAATACTTGGAAATGGCGGGTCGGGGTCCTCGTACAAGGCTGTGATGGCTAGGTGGTGGTTAAGAGAATGAGGGAAGTGAATGCAATAGGAAAAGATGGATTTGAAGCAGAGGTCAGGAAGTCGGCAAAGCTACAGCATTCCAATGTTTTGACTCCATTGGCTTTCCATTACAGGAAAGAGGAGAAGCAATACATGAAATGCAAGTTAAAAATACATTTGTTGTCTTGCAAATGAAGCAATGCATGAAAACTAGAAGAGAATAGAATCAAAATGCATCTTAATCTTCGCAAAAAATGCTTACTCTAATGTTTCTGCTTCTGAGTATATATGTAGTTTATCCATCAAAGAAGAATGCATTTTATTTCTAATCTATCCTTCTTCTGATTTTACATGACAGTAATGAATCTGCTAATTACTGCACTTTTTTTTTTTTTTTGGCCAGATGATCGTGGACCGTTGCACGCAGAGCTTGGTTGGTCTGCACGCCTGAAGATTGTTCAAGGAAGTGCTAGAGGGTTGTGTTATCTACGTGCAGAACTTCCTTCCTCTGATTTGTCCCATGGAAATCTCAAGTCAAGCAATGTCCTCCTCAGTGCTAACAACGATCCATTGCTTTCAGAATTTGGGTTTAGACCCTTGATCCACCCTTCAGTTGCAGCACAAGCACTATTTGCCTATAAAGCCCCAGAAGCAGTACAACATGGAGTATCACAAAAATGTGATGTATATTGTCTAGGACTTCTTATTCTCGAAATCCTAACTGGGAAATTTCCTTCGCAATATCTCAGCAGTGGCAATGGAGGGACTGATGTAGTTCAATGGACAAAATCTGCAATTTCAGAGGGGAGAGAATCAGAACTGCGTGATCCGGACATTGCAAGCTCTACAAGCTCACTTGGCGAGATGATACGACTTCTCCACATTGGGGCCATTTGTGCTGAAACCGATCCTAATCAACGGTTGGACTTAATAGAAGCTACTCAAAGGATAGAGGGGATACAACAGGAGGGAGATAGCACTGAGGCGAGGACAATCCAAGTGTTGCCATCACTTAGAGAAGGCTTTGCAGACGGACCACAGGCCAATGTGTCCAGTTCATAAGAAGATTATGGTGAGCATCACAGTAGGAGACACGTATCAGACAGCTTCATAGATAGAAGAGAATCTCAGGATGGTGATTATTTTGCCTTTTTGTCCCTCTATAGATAGAAACTCTAGACCAATCACAGGTAGAATTCTGTTAAAGGGGGAAA
This sequence comes from Bruguiera gymnorhiza, assembly GCA_020883675.1. Lineage (NCBI taxonomy): Eukaryota > Viridiplantae > Streptophyta > Magnoliopsida > Malpighiales > Rhizophoraceae > Bruguiera > Bruguiera gymnorhiza. The sequence goes on along the minus strand of JAIRCJ010000036.1, from coordinate 608,016 downwards.
AAAAAACAAAATCTTTTCTCTAGCACAGAAAATAGATCAACAGTATAGGACAGCCAATTGCAACAGCATTTACATTGAGTTTTAGGACAATCATAGCTTTGTCTTTTTAATTTTTACCACTTTGGATAGTGAGTTCTATTTGAACTTCTGCATCAGTCTATTTACAAAATTTTTAACACCTGTTCATGCCTCTCGTAGTTATTTGAAACGCTTGACAGACTATTTATGTAGCTTGCAGAACAGTATTGTATTAAAAAACAAACACATACAAGAGGCATGTGTTAAAGATTGGATACACCTCAAGCATCCCATTGGGTTTCCAAATTTACCACTCATTGACAGATTAAAAGCATGTGTTAAAAGTCAACCCTTCTGTACCACAAGATAGATCAGGACTACAGCTGGAGGAATCACAGAAATGAAATATTTGAAGTGGTTCTTGTTTGTAGGAAACTAACCCGGCACACAACAAAAGCCCACTATTGCAATGGAAATCGCATATATAAAATTATGCAACTTTCCATGGTATACAACATAAAATGTTTATCAAACAATCAACTTTTAATAATTTGTTAGGAGTTATTGGACAACCAAACTGCTAAACAGTTAAACTGCCAATATTATATATGAATGACAGCATTTAGCTAGATCATGATTGAAATCAAGTGGCATTTCTTCTAGTTAAAGAATAGATTGGTACATGAACGTTTTTGTTCGTGGGGTCATATTCAAATACCAATGGTTCTTGAAATGGCAGCATTCGCACAGCAAATGGAGTAGGCCAAGACAAGATCTAAATTTTTTTTGTCTTTCTAGATGACCCACGTGATGCACCACTCGTGCAAGCCGAATTTCGTATTATTTTCCTCCCCTCTAGATTGTTGCCATTAATGATCAATAAGCTGTATTTCAAGTAAGGTTAGGATTTTAGCCTTTTGGTTTAGGGTTCGGTTTTTATGTATCGTTACATTGCTTTTTATTTTTTTCTTTCATATTATGGTTCTCTATACTTGATTAATTGTAACTGCTTATCAAGATTCCTGATTGCAGAATCATAAATCATACATAAAGAGTGTAATATTACTAACTTTGTACCTGCAGCTGTCTTTTCGTTACAACTCTAATGGTGAGATGCTCAATACTATACTATTTAAGTGTCATAGGCCAGTTTTTGAGGAGATGCTCAATACTATACTACACGCAATTCTCTATAATCTGATCAGAAGCAATTGATCTTTACTCTTTTTTTTGCTTGAACGTGGAGAGGAATTGAGGAGTACTCGGCATTATTGCTTGCTTGGCGATTGCAATTCTTTCTTTTTCTTTGTTAGTACAAAACAAAAACAAGAAAATATTGCCAGGGGCTTTCAATTCTTGGATCCAAAGATGGAAAATCCAAAAAACAAAAATGCCGACTTCTTTCTAGTGACCAAGGTATATTTGTTATTGTAGCCGTAGACTTTCTTGCAATTGCAGGTCACCTCCTCACCCGGCTTTGCCAAGTCTGACCTTTTGCGTTGACTTTTTGACGTTTGTGGAGGATTGTCTAATTGGGCTCGGGCTTCAGAGACTTGAGAGTGACCAAGTCCAAACGATTTGATAAACACTTGAGCTTTTTTTTGGTTAATTGATTACGATTGACACCCGAGTTCGAAATTTTTAACCTTACGCCAGTACACCGGAGCTCATTAGTGATAAACTCGAGACTCTAAACCAAATAGATATAAATGAGTGGGTTTGGCGCTTGGGCTTCTATCCTGGCCTGATAAAAGGCTGATTTGCAAGGGCCTCGATCACCTTTTCTTTTGTAGAGGACAAAAAGAATGTATATCTCCAGCTTCTACGTTAAGGCAGCAGCTCCCATTTCGTTTGCCGGAGCTTATAATCAAATGTAATGTAATGCAATGTTATAAAGACAGCAGCAAATCGAGCCATGTTGATTTCTCCGGACTTTTTGGTTTGAATTCTGTCAAGCTGGATAAGAGAATGACATAAACCACCAATGTTTTGCCGAGAAATTGTTGGCCTGCTCAATAAAGCTATAACATTTATAACGTCGCTCGGGCAACTTTTAGCATCAAAATTGTTGGGGGTAAAGAAGATCATGAAATGAAATCTCCCAAAAAGTGGAAATTTTTAAATGCCAACCCTTGTTTCTTGAACATAAAAGTAGGCACATTTTCCATTCCATTCTCACGGTTGCACACTCCACTAAAAAGGAATTTTTAACATTTCAGAATAATTCCAAAGCTTCTATGCAAAGAGAAAAAACAGAAGAAACAAAACAATCATGTCCAAAAGCTTGCTTTTGCAATAAAACACAACCGCCAATCCCATCCACTTCAAAAGGCATTTCCAATGCTCCTAACACCCAATTCAGTATCTCACTCTGTGAATTTCTCCTTCACCACCACCACCACAGCCTCATCCTCCTAGCCCCACCGCGAGCAGCGGCGGAATCCACCATCATTAGTCCACCCACTTTTCAAGATTCCAAAAGGGAACCCCCACACGAAACTTTTCGACATTTTTCCAAGATAAAAAATAATAAAAGAAAACAGTTCGAAATTTTTCTGAAAAGGAAAAAAAAAACAGCAATTTAATTACTCTTCTAAGAAAATTCAAAGATATTTATTTATCCGTCTTTAGACTGTTCCTATACTTATCCACACAAAAAGAGGTTGCTTCTTTTTTGTAATTAAACGCCCTTAAACTCTTCAAGGCTCTGCTGAGGTTTGCATCTTTAAAGATTTCCCATATCTTGGTTTCTTGGAGGAATCAAGAATCAAAGATTCACAGCTAATCATGGAACCGCCGGAAACCGGTAGCAGTGGCGGCGGCGCGTTGTTGGGATTTGAAGAAGCAGAGTGGATGATACTTAGATGGGACGCCACTGCATCAGAGGAGGCCAAGGAGAAGATGATCTTCGACGGCGATCGTGATCAGGTGGATCAGTATTTGCAGGCCGTCGACGAAATCCAGAAGGCCATGTCATCGGCATCCATCTCCGGCGGCGACGAGAAAGTCAACTCCGTCGTCCAGATCGCCATGGCAAGGCTAGAGGACGAGTTCCGCCACATACTCCTTAGCCACACTGCCCCTTTTGAGCTAGACTCGATTTCAGCCGACCCCACTTCCTCCGTCCACTCCTCTGCTTCAGAGAGCACCGCAGGCGGAGGCGGCGAGTTTGATCAAGACCATGAGGCTGATTATGTTGATGATGGTGATATTTCTCTTAAAGGTCAAATTCAAAGAGCAGATTCTGGTTCAGGTAATAGCAATATTAGCTATAGATCCACTAGTAGCATTCGTGAGATGGATCTGATCCCGCCAGAAGCTGTGGTGGACCTCAGGTTGATTGCCAGGCGCATGATTGCGTCTGGGTACTTGAGAGAGTGTATTCAAGTGTACGGGAGTGTCCGGAAATCTGCCGTGGATATGAGTTTTAGGAGGCTTGGGATTGAGAAAATAAGTATTGGTGATATTCAGAGACTGGAATGGGATGCTTTGGAGGCCAAGATCAGGAAGTGGATTCGAGCAGCTAAAGTTTGTGTTAGGATCTTGTTTGCCAGTGAGAAGAGGCTTTGTGAGCAGTTATTTGAAGGGATAGGTACTGCAGTTGACGATGCTTGTTTTATGGAGACTGTCAAGGGTCCAGCAATTCAATTGTTTAATTTTGCCGAGGCAATTAGTATAAGCAGGAGATCCCCTGAGAAGTTGTTTAAGATTTTGGACTTGCATGATGCGTTGATGGACTTGTTGCCTGATATTGACGTGGTTTTTGAATCCAAGACTGCTGATTCTATTAGAGTCCAGGCTGCAGAGATTTTGTCGAGATTGGCTGAGGCTGCTAGAGGGATATTGTCTGAGTTCGAGAATGCTGTTTTGCGTGAGCCGTCCAGGGTTCCAGTGCCTGGAGGCACAGTTCATCCCTTGACAAGGTATGTGATGAATTATATCAATCTGATTTCAGATTATAAGCAGACCTTGATTGAGCTTATTATGTCCAAACCATCAACTGGTTCAAGATATGCCAGTGATCCAACAACCCCAGATATGGAATTTACTGAACTTGAAGGGAAAACCCCTCTAGCACTTCATTTGATTTGGATTATTGTGATATTGCAATTCAATTTGGATGGTAAGTCCAAGCATTACAAAGATGCATCGCTGGCATATCTCTTTATGATGAACAATGTCCACTACATTGTTCAAAAGGCGAAAGGGACCCAGGAATTAAGAGAAATGATTGGAGATGATTACTTGAAGAAGCTAACAGCAAAATTCAGGCAGGCTGCAACTAATTACCAGAGAGCTACCTGGGTTGGGGTGTTATATTGCTTGAGAGACGAGGGTCTACATGTAGGCGGGAGTTTCTCTTCTGGTGTGTCAAAGAGTGTCTTGAGAGACAGGTTTAAGACATTCAATTTTATGTTTGATGAGGTTCACAGGACTCAAGCCCTATGGTCGGTACCAGATAATCAACTTAGGGAGGAGCTTCGCATTTCCATATCGGGGAAGTTGATTCCAGCTTATAGGTCATTTCTTGGGCGGTTCAAGAGTCATATAGAGAGTGCAAGGCACCCAGAAAATTATTTAAAATATTCGGTTGAGGATTTAGAGGATGCTGTCTTGGATTTTTTTGAGGGATGCCCTGTAGCTCAGCACTCAAGGAGGAGATCTCATTGAAGGGATTGAATAAGTCTCTGCCAGCTTAGAAATTACTAGCACATTCTTTAAATTCTTTGGGGTATTTGGTTGATGTGGTGCTGGTAAAAACAGGGCTGCCCTGTTCTCTTCAACTTCAAGCATCACTGGTTAACTTCCTGCAGGTTGGAGTCAGTCATTTTTTGGGAAGATGAGGTATAGCTCTCTAGAATAGCCAGGTCCCTGAACCTGAGTGCTTCTGCATTGTAAGAATGTTGTTTGTCTTATTGTCATATTCTAGGTTTTGGCCTATCTGTTCATATGGGAATTGTTGTATGTGTGATTTCCTTCTATTTATGATATAAAGAAGCAGTTCTTTTGTTTTTTTTGGGCAGTTGGTCTGTCAGCTGATTGCATGCATATGGAGGATAGTATCCTGGTAGGATTATAGCACACGGAAATATAGTGTTGTTTTAAATTCTTTGTTAGTTTTGCAGGTAGATTTTGCATGAACATGAGGCCCAATGAGACAGTAAAATATGAGTGGTTACTCATTGAAAGTTTATTTGGGAGACAGTTTATCGTGCATCCATTGAAAAAGGCAGGTTTTTTTAACCACTGCCCACCGTCACTGCATCTGGAATATGTTACTTGACCATTACCAAATCATTTTACTTCATCATTAGAACACCACCTTTTAGATTATGTAGGCTCTACGCGCTAATTGCTCTGTTTAGCAAGGTTTTGGTCGGTACACTTGTAATGTTGTTCCCGTTTAAATATTCACCTCTTACATTGGTTACGACCATGTTCAGTTGAAGGTTAGTTCCTGTCATTTAAGAAGTTTCATGCTCCTACCAGGTGGGTACGTACGTATTTGAAACCCTTTTTGGTAGGGTATTTATCTATCAACTTTTTGATGTATTTCAATTGTCTTTTTACTTGTGCTGATATGAATTAAGATTATGAATTAATGCTTGCTAGGGAACCAAGAAAAGAATAAAGAAGGCAGACAGCAAAATATGAAGAAAACCGGAAGAAGAATATTGACAGAGTTCAGGCATCAAAATTGTACAAGTATAAACATTGATTATTTACATGTATGGTAAATAAGCCGAATATCCTTGTAGGCCAGAAAACCTTGGCAGCCTCACTGATGCATTAGAACAGCAGCAACTTCTCTGTCAAGTGCCCAGCCTACAATTCAAGGAGGGGACCATTATCTGTTTCGAAAAACAAAACTTCCAATTTCTTGCCCTACCAACCCTCGAGGATCATTAATTCTTTTGTTTGATGGAGAAGAAATATTTGACTTGGGTGGTGGTTTATCAAACATTAAAACAGGAAGGCAAAAAGGAAAAAAAAGAAAAGAAAAAGGAAAAAGATAACAAGAGTAAACAGGAATGGTATTCATAGGAAAAAACACAAAACGATGGTCCATTGTTTTTTCTGCGACAGCTACTAATGGAGTGAACATTCAACAAATTGACAAGTAGATATATGGATGAAGAAAAGTATATAAACCAAACAAATCTCGGACCTATCACAACCCGGAGGAGGACTTCTCCTCGGCATCATATCAGCTCCCACATAAACTCCTCAATTCAAGCTCAGGGCAGACACTAGGATAATTTTTAACACAAAACAAAGGCCGAAAATCGAACCCTTCTGAATGTTATGGTTGAGATTTACTTTACTCAGTTTTATCTTCCTCCACATCACTGTTAGATGTTACAACATTAGGTTGCACTGGTCTAGCTTCAGGTGCACTTCGCATATCCTTTGTGGGCATTTGAGAAGGTTTAATGAGTGTCAAAGTCCTTTCATCCTTTTCAAACTCCTCATTCACGTCGTCTGAGTAAGAATATCTGCCAAGAAAGGAAGAATAAATTGACAGAGTAAAAACCTAATGTCTTGATCCAAGTTCAAGATTTCCACGCAGTGGAAAATGGTATTGTGCCAACACTGCCACAAAATTAGCTGCCAGATGCATGTTCAACATGTTTTATTCCAGTTCCCATTAACTAGTAGCCCAAATTTTCTACCAATTTATATCAAGTCTGCCATATTGACAGTGACAACTAAAAAACTTGTATTCTTGGTGGTTAACACGGTTTCCGTTGGTCTAGATAAGGGCATAATGCTTGTTTAAACTTACTTAGGAAGGCCATTCTAAAATTTGAATTCTCTTCTTTCAGTTGGAGTTACTTTCTTGCATGTACCACCTCCCTTTTCCTCTTTGCTCTGATTCTCACAGTATTTGTTCCACCATTGAGCCATACAAATGGGCCATTACAAGTTTCTATGGATTTTCTGAGGCATGTGATTTTTGCATTTTTTTTTAAGCTTGAACTATGAACTCCAGGAAAGGGGAATTCAAGAATATAAGCTATGTCTTACCGTGTTGAGTTCTGAGAAGGTGCCCAAAGAGCACAAATAACACAGAGGAGAGAAAAGGAAAGGATTTGCCAAAAAGCCGGGATGACCCATGCATTCTGCCAGTGCTCATTGTAAATATCTTTTGACTTGAAATACAGCTGCATGTGGAAAATCACAAATTAGTGATAAAGCACTTACACAAAACAAGGACAGTTTAAAAGATATAAAAAAGCATTATATTATGTCTCATTTCCCTGTATTTGCAAATGGTTGACCTCTGAAACATTTACAAAGTGCTTTTGGATGATTAAATATACTATCTTCAACTAGTCTGAAACTGCTATTTGGAGGGCTAGGATTAGCCTCTTGGGCAACTCCAAATTGCAAGAAGCTGAAGGACTGGCTTATGGAAAGAAATTTTAACAAAAACAAGGATCTCCACACCCTATCAATTCTTCATTTTCTTCAAGTAAAATTTGTAACACAATGCAGTCACAAGATCTCTGAAGATGATATCATCTGTTAACTAGATTTGGCTAGCGAAGATACAAAATAAGTCTCCAAGACTAAGGGTCTTGAGTTTGAACTCCAATCAAAACCAATTGATTGAAAATGCAATCACATATACGGTACCTCATAGCATATCCAGCCAACAGATACAATAACAGCTACACCCAAAGCATTTGTGAATTTACGGTATATGTCCAGCTTTGCCATCATTCGCCTAGCCTGATAAATCAAACAAGCTGGTGTCAAGGCTACACAACTAATTCTCAATTTAAGACACACCCAATGAGCAAAAAAATATTGGGTGTGGGATGGCAATACAATGTAATGTGGATATTATGCTATGCAATATCCTGCTTATAAGAAAAATAGGTTTGCTTATCCAAAAGCACAAAGAATATACATTTCTCCCACAGGCCCAAAAAAAATAAAAAAATAGTGCCAAGATCATGTATATAATCTATTGGAATGCAGACCAAGTAC